>JAXIVJ010016049.1:22500-29959 GCA_036785665.1 Chirona hameri
ATTGCTAATTATATTACGTGACTTCCCCTCAAGCTAGCGCTCCATCTCATTGATATTCCTTCCTCAATCCATCTTTCAGTCACATTCCGAATTAGAGTACTAGGTAATTCACACAAGGCTATATTTACAGAAAATTGTGCACCGATAGTTTAAGTTAATTGTCTCGTGAATACAATATCATTCGTCTTATAGGCAGCAGTTCGAATAGAGTCAGCAAAATTCAGTCAGTCACATCAGTCACATCAGTTCGAACAGTCAACCAGTCAAATAAATCCCATCGGCCACCACCACCAGCATTGGCACAAGCTCCATAATCGGTTGCATTTAAAGCACGAGAGTTATAAAAGACGCAAACATAAACGCCCATACCATATCAGAGTTTTGATTTACGTTAGAAGTTATAACTAGTCAGGCAAACAATATATGATAATTTTTCAACCATACACATACTCGCGTAGGCATAATTAAGAATATCGTGACTATATGACCAAACAAATGCCCAAATGGCAGGGGAGTTAAAAGAGAGAAGAACAAAACGAAGAAGAAGAAAAAACGGCCGAAACACTGCAAATTAAATTTGTATGGTGTTCAGATGCACAACAAATTAACTGACCATGGAATATAAGGAGGGTATAAGGATTGTACTGACTTTCCGACCTTACTTGATGTGAAATGCGGCTCCTTTCTCCAGTATGAAATTTATAGAACTAAACAACAGCAAATCTTGAAGGCCATCACCGATCTTACTTTCTTGAGTCTGCCCCTGCAACCTGACTTGTGATGGTCCTTGACACACACGGCTTCTCTGAGACTAAGGCTCGCGGCGAGGAGCCGCTGCCCCAGCCTGCTTCCGTCCCTGCTCACTGCCCCATCTTGTCTCCTCTGAGACTGAGGCTCGCGGCGAGGAGCCGCGGCCCCAGCCTGCTTCCGTCCCTGCTCACTGCCGAACTCTGTTCCTCTGAGACTTACTTGGACTGTTTGGAGGCCTGGGCGCACTATCGGCAATTTCAAGATCGGTCCCGTCCTTGCTGCTCTGCTGTTCGATCTGCCGACGCCTTTCACCCCTCTTGCAGGCCCTTTTATCAACTTTTTGCTTGAATAATCAGGTCAGTTGCCAGATTGGCGCCTTGCTGCCATGATTTTTTCTCCACTCGGTTTTAATTTTCGATTCCCTTTTGCTGTCCTGTCATTGGTTCTTCTCGCCCGGCTGCAACGGCTTGTGGATGCCTGCGGCGGCCGGAACTGCTGTCAACAGCGGCCCAGAGGCGGAGCTTGCTGCCGTGATTTAGGTCAGGATCCTGCGCAGAGGCTTCTGCCGAGCGCCGTACGTGGCCCGGGCCGCTGGCCGGCGCTCACGCTTAATGGTGCCGTACAGCTGCTGTTATGGCGTCCTTTCATGGGCTGGGTGCCATAATAGCGACACCCTGGCGGTACACAGGTCGGAACGAGGGTATTTGTTGCCTGCGTGGGGGGCTTCAGCCGGCGTCTCCACTGTTGAAGTCTTTGGTGTGCACACGGCCGCCGTTCCTTCCATGTTAATTTTTTTTTAAATATACATAGCTTTTGCTTTTGGAATGTTTCTATTCTTCTGCTTATCTCTATACTTTCTTCTTTTTCCCTCTGCTTCTTTTGGACAATTTCAAATGTATCTCGCTACATTCACGTGAGATGTGATCTTCATTTGTCACCATCACCATTGACCAGTATCAGTAACTTTAACAATAGATTTAACAAGTAACCGCCTTGTTGACAGTTGTGATCTGTAAATATCAATCTGCAGACCATCACGCCACGCAGGTTGAGGTAGGAAATCCTTGTTGATTGAAATCTGGTGTTTATTTTTTCAGTGCTGTATATTCTGACAATTGGGTACATGGCTACGGCTAGTAATAGTATAGATTAATGTTAATAGTATTATAGGTATTTACTGTGAACATAGTATCTTGTGGGAGGTTATACTATTATGAATTAAGAAGGTTAACCTTTGAGAGACTGATGTCAGATGCGATCCAAGATTGTAATCAATGTTGGCTCATGAGCCATGCATGCATTGTGGTTTTACCATGGGATCCAATGGTATCCTTAAAACATGCTTGAATTATGTCGTGGGATCCACTGGGATCACAGAACAAACCTAGTATTTTTGTCGTGGGATCCAAAGATCATAGATTAAACATTGTGTTTTTGCCGTGGGATCCACTGGGACTATAGATCCAACCTTATATTTTGCCGTGGGACCAACCGGATCATGGATCTAACATTGTATTTTTGCCGTGGGATCCAATGGGATCATAGATCCAACCTTATATTTTGGTCGTGGGATCCACGGATCAAAGATGAAACATTGTATTTTTGTCGTGGGATCCAATGGGATCATAGATCCTTCCCTGGGATCCATCCACATGTCTGGTGGTCAGCAACGATTTTTGGCAGTTTTGGTCCAAAAATTGGCATTTTAGTTCACCTAGATTAGACTAAAGTGGACAAAACTCAATATGGAACCGTTTGGGACCACGTCAGATCGAATGGTGAAGACCCCACCGAAATCGGTCCCATAGGTTCGGAGTATGACGTCGTCCGCAACGATTTGTGGCGGTTTTGGTCCAATTTGGTCCACTTAGTTTAGACCCAAGTGCATAAAACTCAAAACGGCACCGTTTAAGACCACGTCGGATCGAATGGTGAAGATCCCGCCCAAATTCGTCCCATAGGTTCGGAGCATGACGTCGTTTGCAACGATGTTTGGTGGTTTTGGTCCAATTTGGTCCACTTGAATTCAACCAAAGTGGATAAAACTCAACACGGCACCGTTTTGGACCACGCCGGATCGAATGGCGAAAACCCCACCCAAATCGGTCCCATAGGTTCGCAGATATTCGCCCGTTACCCCTCCCCCTTGGGGGTAATTCGAAAACACGCACGGTTATCGACGGAAAATATGGAAATTAGAGGAAAAATGCACCTTTTGTATTTGTTGCGTTGTTAGGCAATATATTGACGAGTATTTTGCAAAGTGAAAAATTCAAATCAGAGGTGTACCCGGGGTCACACGAGGTCAACGAAAAAAAGTCACGAGGTCACGGGGTCAGGGTCATTTAAGGTCACGGAACAAAGCCCAGAAATAGAATCTCCGTTTCATTTCAAATTCAGCCATATACATCTTTTTGGCATTTGGTTAAGTTAAACGCACTATTTCGGCCTCCAAAAACACCTCTGCAGGGTGACCTTGCACAAATGTCAGAGTCTATAACTCAAAAACCTGAGGTCAAATCGAGCTAATATTAGCACAGCTGAATTCATGACCCAAGATAACCCTATAGACCAATTTTGAACAAAAAGTGAGAGATGAGGGTTAAATTTAGGAATATTTTTTTTTTCTCTCGAAATCAGTCGTGGAATGCCCCAGGTGGTTCCAGTGGGCAATCATTTGGACGAGCTATGGCGGTCTGCAGATAGTGCTACCCCAGCACAGAGCAGCAGCAGAACAGCAGCAGCAGCAGCAAGAGGCCCCCCCCCCCCCCCCCCCTGGAGGCCGGGAGGGCCCTTTTCGGCGCGCTGTGTGCGCCGAAAAGGGCCGACGAAACCGCGCGAAGCGCGGTATCATGGGTTCTTAACCACGCGAAGCGTGGTCTTTAGAGAGTTTAGAGCACTTTAGGGCCACCAGAGCCCTCTCTGAAAGACCAGGGGGCCCCTTGGACGTTCAAAAGAGTCCTGTGCAGGTCAGAGGGGCCCCTGGCCAGACCGAAAGGGCCCCTGAGCGGGTCAGAGGGCCCTCTGAACACGTTGAATGGGCCCCAGCACAGGGGGCCCCTGAGCAGGTCGAGAGGCCTCTGAGCATGTCGGCAGGGCGACAAAGCGACCAGCGCAGTCCCTTTCTAGGTCATACGGGCCCCTGAGCAGGTTGGAGGGCCCCTGGACAGACCAGAGGGCCCCTGGGAAGTTAAAAGGGCCCCTGTGTAGGTCAGAGGGGCCCCTGACCAGACCAAAAGGGCCCCTAGTTTGGTCAGAAGGGCCCCTAAACATGCCAAATGGGCCCCTAGTCAGAACGTAGGGGCCTAGGGCAGGTCGGAGGGCCCTCAGAGCATGTCGGAAGGCGACAAAGCAGCCAGCCCAGTCCCTTGCCAGGTTGGAAGGGCCCTTTAGAAGGTTAGAGGGCCCCTAGGGAGACCAGAGGGCTCCTGGAAAGTTCAAAGGGCCCTGTGCAGATCGGAGGGGCCCCTGACCAGACCGAAAGGACCCCTGGGCGGGTAAGAAGGGCCTCTGAACATGCCGAATTGGCCCCTAACCAGACTGGAGGGGCCCCTGGTCAGGTCGGAGGGGTCCCTCAGCATGTCGGCAGGGCGACAAAGCAGCCAGTGCAGTCCCTGGCCAGGCCGGAAGGACCTCTGAACAGGCCGAATGGGCCTCTTGACACACAAGAGGGGCTTCTTGGAAGGTCAGAGGAGTCCCTGGTCAGACCGGAAGGGCCAAAAGCACGTAGATATCACAGATGAAGATTAAATACAAAGAAGACTTACTCCACAAGAAAAAGATTAAAAGCGGAGCTTTCGGGTATATTGTAACACCCTTCGTCCGGGTGTTACAATATACCCGAAAGCTCCGATTTTAATTTGTCTTCTAGAGTAAGCCCTCTTTGTATTTAATATATATCACGCACTCCACATCATGTCCTTTTGCGGATCCCAGATGAGTGCCTGAACAGGTCGGAAGGGCGTTGAAAAGGTCGGAGGGGCCCCTAGACGATCTGAAGGGACCCTGGGACTTTCAACAGTAAGAATGCAGTTGTCCAGGAAATAAAACTCAAAATTTTCGCAATGTAACTACAAATTAAATTATATGCGGGTTAGAAAAAAATGGGCCTGTTTCTCGGCGCATTTATGTGTTATGTTGCTAATTTCCTATATAATTGGCCAAAATAGTTAATTTAAGCATTTTTTACCGCACTTTTAACGCACAATATAACATTTTTAGAGGTCTGCACCATACGCAATGCGACGCATCGACGAGAAAGCATATCCAGGGCATAAGACTCAAAATGTTCGCGCCGCTCCGCGGCGCAATTTGTTTAAGAGTTCCAGGTCTTGAGCTTAACAAATATTTCAAGTTGGTATAGTTAATTCCAAATTGGTGTCGCTGGTTCCAAAGTTGATATGGCAGTTTGCTAACCCCAGCTCCTAAAAGTTGGTATGGCCCATGCCATACCTGTCATACTGAATTTCCATCCTTGTAACGCGCCTTTTCATCCATTTTGTTTGGCCCATTCAACGCTTGGGAAGGGGCCCTTTCAACGCCCGGGAAGGGGCCCTTTCGAGGCGCCGCCTCCCCCCCCCCCCTTGGACGAAATCCTGGCTACGTGCCTGCACTAAGGTCCGGCTTCTTTCTCCTCTAGCGTATGTTTGACGGCGAATTAAGAAACGACCTTATATGCATTCCAACTGCATTACCGAGAGCTTCAATTGATATATTGACGCTCACCTTATCCATAGCTCACCTTATCCATTGGCTGCTTTTAAGCAAAAATCCGTTTTTACCGCCGCAAAGCGCTAAAAGCGGATTTTTGCTAAAAAGCAGCCAATGGATAAGGTGAGCCAATGCGTCAATATATCAATTTGAAGCTCTCAGTAATGCGATTTGAATGCATATATGGTCGTTTCTTAATTCGCCGTCAAACATACGCTAGAGGAGAAAATAAGCCGGACCTTAGTGTGTACCATAGCAACTGCGGGTCCCTGTACCTGTCCCATAACAGAGGTACCGTCAGAGGACACAATCTCTTCTACGGAGGGTCCTGATTGTGACCTACTGAGGACCTAGTTGGGACGGGGGGTAGGGCACACCAGGGTCGAACGGGGGGCCCACCTGATGGCCCACTATTATTGCGTGGTAGCCCCATGTGACCTACTGAGGACCTAGTTGGGGGGGGGGGGAGGGGTAGGGCACACCAGCGTCGAACGGGGGGCCCACCTGATGGCCCACTATTATTGCTTGCGTGGCAGCCCCATGCGACCTACTGAGGACCTAGTTGGGGGGGGGGGGGTAGGGTACACCAGCACCAGGGTCGAACGGGGGGCCCATCTGATGGCCCACTATTATTGCGTGGCAGCCCCCGTGACCTACTGAGGACCTAGTTGGGGGGGGGGGGGGGGGGGTGTAGGGCACACCAGGGTCGAACGGAGGGCCCACCTGACGGCCCACTAGTATTGCATGGCAGCCCCCCGTGACCTACTAAGGACCTAGTTGGGGGGGAGGGGGTAGGGCACACCAGGGTCGAACGGGGGGCCCACCTGATGGCCCACTATTATTGCGTGGCAGCCCCATGTGACCTACTGAGGACCTAGTTGGGGGGGGGGGGGGGGGGGGTAGGGCACACCAGGGTCGAACGGGGGGCCCACCTGATGGCCCACTATTATTGCGTGGCAGCCCCATGTGACCTACTGAGGACCTAGTTGTGGGGGGTGGGGGGGGGGGGGGGGGGGGGGGGGCGGGGGTAGGGCACACCAGGGTCGAACGGAGGGCCCACCTGACGACCCACTATTATTGCGTGGCAGCCCCCCGTGACCTATTGAGGACCTAGTTGGGGGGGGGGGGGGGTAGGGCACACCAGGGTCGAACGGGGGGCCCACCTGATGGCCCACTATTATTGCGTGGCAGCCCCCCGTGACCTACTGAGGACCTAGTTGGGGGCGGGGGCGGGGGTAGGGCACACCAGGGTCGAACGGGGGGCCCACCTGATGGCCCACTATTATTGCGTGGCAGCCCCATGTGACCTACTGTGGACCTAGTTGGGGGCGGGGGTAGGGCACACCAGGGTCGAACGGAGGGCCCACCTGACGGCCCACTATTATTGCGTGGCAGCCCCCGTGACCTACTGATGACCTAGTTGGGGGGGGGGGGGTAGAGCACACCAGGGTCGAACGGAGGGCCAACCTGATGGCCCACTATTATTGCGTGGCAGCCCCCCGTGACCTACTGAGGACCTAGTTGGGGGGGGGGGTGGGGGGGGGGGTAGGGCACACCAGGGTCGAACGGAGGGCCAACCTGATGGCCCACTATTATTGCGTGGCAGCCCTCCGTGACCAACTGAGGACCTAGTGGGTGGGTGGGGGGGGGGGGGGGGGTGAGGGGTAGGGCACACCAGGGTCGAACGGGGGGCCACCTGATGGCCCACTATTATTGCGTGGCAGCCCCATGCGACCTACTGTGGACCTAGTTGGGGGGGGGGGGGGGTAGGGCACACCAGGGTCGAACGGGGGGGGGGGGGCACCTGATGGCCCACTATTATTGCGTGACAGCCCCATGCGACCTACTGTGGACCTAGTTGGGGGGGGGGGGGGGAGGGCACACCAGGGGTCGAACGGAGGGCCAACCTGATGGCCCACTATTATTGCGTGGCCAGCCCTCCGTAACCAACTGAGGACCTAGTGGGGGGGGGGGGGAGGGTAGGGCACACCAGGGTCGA
>JAXIVJ010016050.1:0-29957 GCA_036785665.1 Chirona hameri
TACAGAAGGTGCATCTTGCTGAAATTTATACGTGGGCTGTAAACATTTAATTGAAATTGGTTAAGCAGTTTCGGAGATAATAATGTTTTGATGACATGTTGATAAAAAATGAGAAATATTTTAAAAATCGTAGAAAATAGAGTTGCAAAGCAAATTGCAAACCCAATTCATCAAAAAAAATGGAAAATGGCATTCACTTTAAAATGGCAATCTTTGATTTTCAAAATTTTGGGTTTTTGACCCCTAAAATTTAAAAAAAACTTATTTTGTTTTGGAAAAAAAACTCAAAATCAACATTTTCAAAGATATTAGAAAAATCGGAATATATGCGAGAGAACTGAGTATGGGCAATACCCATACCAAATTTCAAAGCAATATCTTTATTTTTCACTGAGTGATGGCTTCCTAAGTGTAAGAAACTGATGACATTATTTTTTTAATATTTTTACACATTTTTGGACAAGATACGAACAAATAATTACCTTTTTTTTGTATTTCTGAGCCAAACTGGTCTAGGAACATGCCTTTGTATTTACATTTTTCTATTTTTTTCATTTTGAGGTTTTCTGAAGAGCAAAATCGCTGTTCTGGACGTGGTAAATCCGAGGTCATTCATTCACCTGACCTGGAAGGTCATCCGTTGACCTGAAACCTAAAAAATCGCATACTGTTAGATTTATCTCATGATAGGCAACATGCTAGTTATTACCGCATTGTTCTACGTTGCTTGGTTTGGAAGTTAACAGGGGGCCTGTCAGGCCCCCCCGTAGGGCGAAGGTGAAAAAAGCTCCCGTAGGGCGAGGGTTAATGACAGAAAACCTTCAAATCGGACAAAAGTTGGTGGGGCATAACACAAAGTTGGTGGGGCAGTGGCCACACCATGTGAATAGGAAACTCCACCCGTGCCAGTATGTCAAAACATTTGCAGGTCATGAAAACAAAACTTACCAGCATAGGTACAATGTTTTCTAACACGCACACAGCTCGCTACTCCAGGAGATCACAGCAAATGCAGTTGCAAACCAAAATGGCGACACATTGGTGCCGGCGTGGCGACTCTGTAGCTAATCAAGCCTGCAAAATCATCCTTCTAGCAAGTCACAAACCAATGACATCATCAACAAACACCAACAAACCCAATGGCCTGCTTCGTAATCAGTATGCATGGGAACAGCGTGTCAAAGCTGGATCAGCTGAGCATGGCGAGTCCGTGGCTAATTCCGTATGCAGCATGAGGATTGTCAGCACCTGGTAAATGAAGGAGGATGTACCTTTTCTTTTAAGAAGGCAAAAAATAATCCCAAACCATGCTGTGTGTTGTTTGAATAGCTTAGTGACAAGGGTAAGCCTGATCCCTTATTTCAAAACAAGGCTACTTACACTGCCCAGGTATTCTATAGGTTTTCTTACACTGCCCAGACTCTTATAAGGTTGTGTTATTTGAATACCAACAGGGCGATGGCTTGCTCGAAGCCCTTGTTTTGACATATAGCTTGTCAATATTTTTTATAGTGTATGGATACCTACTATATATCCACTCTTTGTCCCAAGTTTTGTTGTGAATTTCTCACTCCTTAATTGTTTAAGTGTGTTGGATAATTGAAACCCTGATTCTGATTTATGGATATTATGACATGAACAACCTGTGGAGGTAAAGACAGGCAAGAATTGGCATAGGTTTAGGGTTAGGTTTAGGTTGGGTGAGCTGAGTGCAGACAGGGTCTATTCAGTGCTCGCTTCTTCGTGAACTGTGCATGGGTTAGGGCAGACTGACAGGATACTTTGAGGCCCAGTGTTGGTCAAGTCTGATTTTTAACAAGGTGGTTGACTCAGGTGATACAACTTCTTGTGGGAATTCATTTCACGGTGTGACGACTCTGTTTGCAAAGAACTTGAGTCTTGATAGGTGTGTTAAGTATTGACCTACGCGTTTTCAGCTTCTTGCTGTGTCATCTTGTTCTGTCATACTTGTTTAACCCTCGCCCTACGGGAGCTTTTTTCACCTTCGCCGTACGGGTGGGGGGCCTGACAGCCCCCCTGTTAACTTCCAAACCAAGCAACTTATAGCAATGCAGTAAGAACCAGCAAGTTGCCTGTCACGAGGGGAATCTAGCAGTTTGCATTTTCTTAGGTTTTAGGTCAACGGGTGACCTTCCAGGTCAAGTGAATGACCTCGGATTTACAACGTCCAGAAAAAGCGATTTTGCTCTTCAGAAAATCTCAAAATTAGGAATGAATAAATGTAAATAAAAAGTCGTGCTCCAAGACGAGTTTTGGATCAAAAATACGAAAAGTATTTTTTTGTTCGTATCTTGTCAAACAAAAGTAAAAAAGGTATAAAAAAATGACGTCATCAGATTCTTACACTTAGGGAGCCATCACTCAGTCAAAAATGAAGATATTGCTTTAAAATTTGGCATGGTTATTGTCCATACTCAGTTTTCTCACATATATTCCGTTTTTTTCTAACATCTGTGAAAATTTTGATTTTGTGGGGATTATAAAACCAAAAATAATTGTTTTATTTTTATTTTAGGTGTCAAAAACCCAAAATTTTGAAAATCAAAGATTGCCATTTTTAAGAATATGGCATTTTGTATCTTTGATGAATTGCGTTTGCAATTTCCTTTAAAATTCTGTTTCTACCATTGTTTAAATATTTATATTTTTCTACCAGCATGACGTCATTAAAACATGATTATCTCCCAAACCCCTCAACCAATTTCACATGAATTTTTACAGCATGTGTATAATAGTTGTAAACTGATCTACTGAAATTTTAAGCAAGATGCTCCGCACGTGTAAAAAGCTATTCAAGAGAAACCTCGGGGGTGCCTGTCAGCCCCCCCCCCCCCCTGTAGGGCGAGGGTTAATTGAAGGAATTTATTGGGGTCCACCTTGCTTTTCCTTTCAGGATCTTGTATGCTTCAATCAATATGTGTTCAATCAATAGGTAATAGGTAATATCATATTCTGGTGAGCGGGTAATTGGGTATTGATAAAGCACATGTGTTTTTTCGCTGAATTTTCCAATCTGTATACTTATTTGTAGCCAGAGTTTTCCACTCCGTATCTCAGCTCCAAAGCAATCCTAGAACCCTGTTTCCAGATCATGACGATCCAACAACCGGCGTGATACTGGGCCAGTCCGGTATCCCAGCTGCTCAGAGCAGAGGTGACAGCCTGCACAGCCCAGAACACCCAGAAGAAAACAGCTCCAGAGCTGGTGAGTCTAGAACTCAAACGGGGTATATAATTTTTGCTGATAAATTATTTCAAAATTATGAGATGTTTCCGGCATTCACCATATGCCGTTTCACCTGCACATTTTACTTGAATGAGGGAAGATGGTGTTTAATGCACCTGTTTGCGATCCAGACGTGTAAAATTTAAAATGCGAGCAACCGTTACATTTATATTAACATTGTAGTTTGTACGTGGTTACAAATAGGTATTACAAATAGGTTAATTCCAGAGCTTCGCAAAATATATTTCACATAATCATTGTTTTATCAACAAAAACAGCAATAAATCATGCAGCTTCAACAAAACATGCATCAGTATCAGGTAAGTGGTCTAGTAGCTTCCCAGAGAAGCCTGATCTGAACATCTCTGAACATATCCGTAACAATAACAATAAATCCATCATTCTAGTTTCCTATGATAAAATAACAAAGATCAAATACAAAACATCAAAAACAGTTAAAAACACGTCAGCACTTCCGAGATTCAGTCAGGTGCCGATAACATACCTTAACCCGCGCGGCGCTGGGGGGTAAATTTTACCCCCCTCTCGGATTTTCTCCATAACTTAAAAACTATGACAGATATCACAGTGAAACTTTCGGTACCTTATGGTGCATCAATTTTACATCTTGTGTAACAATTTGGTGGAAATACGTGAGAATTTTGAGGAGATAATGACGTTTTAGTGACGTCATGTCATGTCATTTTTGGTGAAAAACGTTAAATGTTTTAAAAATCGTAGAAAATAGCGTATTGATGCAAATCGTAAATCAAAGTCTTAAAAAGAAAGTAAATAACATTGTCTTTAAAATGGCTGTCTCGGATGTTCAAAATTTTGGGGTTTTGACCCCCAAAATGCAAAGAACTGAATTTCCACAAAAGTTTTTTGTTTGAAGATTTTCAAAAAACCGGAAGATGTATTAGAGAACCGAGTATGAACAAAGTTCAAACCAAATTTCAAAGCAATTTCTATATTTTTGACGGACTTCTTATGGCTCTCAAAGAATAAGTAACTCATGACGTCATTTTTTTTAATTGAGTTGTTTGGCTTTTACTGACCAGATACAGACAAATAAATGCCACCACTGTATTTCAAAGACAAAACTAGTCTAGAAACATGCAATGTTTATTTAGATTAATCAATTTCAAATTGTGACCTTATTGTGACCTGACCTTGATGTTCATGTATTTGCGAATCATTCCATATAAATGGCTTAATGTTCGATTCGAGTGAAAGGGATACAAGTTGGGCGATACAAACGAAAAACACGACAGACAATTTAAAACACGCATCGCACACACACAAGAAATCGTGGTAACTATGTTAATAAAACGAACGAATTCAAGCTTTCACACACCGTCGTCACAATTTTCGAGTTGGGATTTTAGCACGGCGAGGCTCCGGGAGGCCATAACGGCCGGCGTCAGGTGGTTCCAAGACGAGGCCGCCCTATAGGAAAAGGCCCTGCGCGACATGGATAGCCGGAAAGCGGGCAGTTCTAGAGCACCAGCCACCGCGGCCCGCGTGAGGCGCTCACTCACAGCGGTGCGAGGGATGAATAGCGATCGGACCGCTGCCGGGGCGCGGGGATCGTTTAAGGCTCTGTAGACGCCGATACAGTCGCGGCGCGCAACGAGGTCGCGTATACCACGCCAGCCTAGCGACTCCACGATCGGTGAGATATGATCACGACCCCGCGCACCCGAGACGATCCTTGCCGCGAAATTTATCACCTTTTGTACCCGGCTGAGGTGGCAGTCAGCGGCCCCGCCCCAGACGGAGAGGCAGTACAGTATGTGGGGGAACACGTGTGTCTGGATTAGGAGTTAACGGGTCTCGGGTGTGAGGTGGTGACGAATTTTATACAGACAGAACAGGATGGAGTTGCACTTTTTGACTAAATTGGAAATGTGCTCCTCCCAGGACAAGTTACGGTCCATGGTGACCCCCAGCATCTTCACGGACGGCAAGGGATTGAGTGTGTGGTTTGAGATGTTGAGCTGAAAGGATGGAGTCTTTTTAAGGGCTTGAGGAGTACCGACAAGGAGGAGCGTGGTCTTGGTGGGGTACATCTTTAAGGAGTTGGCAGTGAAGTAGGATTGGACCGCAATGATGGTATCCTCCTGGCGTGATTTTAGTAGGGATAGGTGTGCTGGGAGGGCGGAGTCGAGGAGCTGGGTGTCGTCTGCGTAGGACGTAGGCGACGGTGACAACTATGACAACCACCACGATGACGGCGATAATCACACCGAAAATCGGTCCTGTCGACAAACGTTACCCCGTCAATCGTTATGGGCTGCCCTGTCGGCCATGAAATCAACTAACGGGGTAACGATATCAGTCCAACAAATGGGTTATGTTGCCACAGTTATGACACCCATGTGACGTTGTATATTATGGGCGATTCTGACCTGTTCCGAGTCCCCTGAGTCCCCCGAAGAGACCTGCCAGAGGGCTCAGAGGAGCTCCGAAGAGCCCTGCCAGATCCTGACGCCGGTTGGATCCCAGCAGACGGTCCAGCCATCTGAAACAAATTAGTGTATCATGACTTATTAAGTGACGTCACAAGGTCGTATTTCGTGGTGACGCACTGCACCTATTTTGCTGCCAAATCCGTCCTAATCCACCATAAGATCATTTCAAGTTGCGCTGAGGCAACCAAAATGACCCATAGACCTATAGACTCCAAGAGCAAAACTGTTCAGCAATTTGTGCCGTATATATTGTCCGTCACGCACGATATGAGACTAGGCTACCAATTGGCTACAAATTATCATTGCCAGGGCAAAATGTACATGATATGGGGTCCATTAGATTTATCACGTTTTTATTCGACCTTATTACGAGCGAACACTTCGCGCTCACTCGTCCTTCCGTGGTGTATGGGAAAAATCTGAATATGAGCGGCCCAACCAGGGCTCGGACCAACCCGGCCCGGCCCGGTCCGGCAAGTGGCGACGCTTTTGAGAAGCCAATATCTCTGCAACCGCACGTCTGATGGACAAGCGGGCTTCTTTGCTGAGCAGCCCCATGCAACCTACCCTGTTTGAGACTAGTGCTGACTCACGTGGGTGAATACTACTGCGCGGGGTGTTGAAAAGTGTTTTCTCGTAAAAAATCCGCAACGGCTGGGCAGATTGTGTGCAAATCTGGTGTGTGGTTAGGGACCCCTCAGCCACCACTCTCCCACAAGTCATGGGTGGGGTGCCTCCGCACGTCCGCACGTGCACACTTCTCATCTCAGGAACGGCTGAGCTGATTGTGTTAAAATGTGGTGTGTGGTTAAGGACCTCTCAGCCGCCATGCTTTCCCACGAGTCAGGGGTGGGGTGCTTCTGCACGTGCACACGCGCGCACCTTTTGTTTTGTATCTCAGAAACTATTTGCTAGATCGAGTTGAAATTAACCATATATTTCCTTCTCGCTCGCTCGTTCATCGCCAACTTCGGCTCCTTGCTGGTTATATTTATGGAGTACCAAACGTCCAAATTTGTTGTGTTAAATTATATCTGTAAGGTTTTTAACCCGGCAGCACTGGGGTATATTCTGTAACACGACTCACTGGGGGGGGGGGCTTTTTAACCCCCCTCCCCCGGTATCTTCAGAACCAATGATCGCAGTGGGACGCGCAAGCCGGTATTCGAAAGCGCTCAATGAGATAAACCTAACGCACACTTACAAATTCAAATTAAGGTCACATGTCAGGCCACGGTCAAGTCAAGCGTCAAAATCGAGATAATTGAGTTTATGGACAATACTTGCCATCCATGGCATTCGATTGCGCCTATAATCACCCAAAGTGCTGTCAAAGGTATGATACATGTCCCACATGAGCTAAAGTGAGATTGTTGGAAAAGATCAAGGTCAAAGACAGGTCACAAAAGGTCACTACACCCTAAATATCTACGAACGTCATGCAACACATGTTTTATGGATGTTGTTACGCGTAGAATTCGATAGTGATAGCCATTTTACCACCTGCATTCATTTACGTGAAGTTAGTGTCAAGTTCAGGTCAAGTTCAGGGCACGGAATGTCAAAATTTTACATTGATAAATCGAAATGAAAAAACATGTTTCTATATCAGTTTTATCTTAAAAAAATTCCCGTGCTGGCATTTATTTGTCTGTATCTGAACAATAAAAGACAAAAAAAAACGTTATTTCAAAATATGATGTCATGAATTACCCATACTTTATGTCATGTCCTTCAAAAAATATATTACTTTGAAATTTGGTATGGTAGTTTCCCATATGTCGTTATCTGACATATATTCCGTAAAAAAAAAATATCTTTGAAATATTGGATTTTGTGGCCATTTTTCCAAAAAAAAAGTTTTTTTAATTTTTGGGTCAAAAACAACAACACAAATGAAATTTCGAGATAACTGGTTTGTAGCACCTTCAATATTCTCCCTTCTGGCGTTTTCGATTGCATTTTTCTTCAAATGTGGCATTTGTACGGCCTGACAAAATTTAGCCGATTTTGTGTCAAAATCGTGTTTAGTGACGTAACTAAATTCACTATAGCTCAAAAAAACTTCTGACGAAATTAATTCATTTTTGCACAAAAGGTGTAGAAATGATGCCCAGAAAGGTACTGAAAGTTTGGCGTTGATATCTGGATTAGTTGTTGATATATTTTTAATCTTCCTAAAGGGGGGGGGGGCTAAAAAAAACTCCTCCAGTGACTCACGTGTTAAGCAGCATTTATCGTTTTTGTGAATTCACGCAATAGAAACTTATTTCATATTCACTCACAAAAGTTCAAAAGGTTTGGACAACGCTTACAGAAACGACACCTTAAAACGTAAGACTTAAACCAAACTTAATACATATTAATAGTAACTATATAGAAACTAAGACTAGAGACGCTAGAAGTTTGCCGAACACTAAACGCTAAACGGTAAATAATTATGTAAACGTGTCCAGCATTTCCAGCAGTATACCTCATGGCTCATAAATTGATGAAATCTTCGCCGGCTGCGGGTAAGCCCTATAACGGCCGATTGAATCAACTAAATGACTCGAAGAAAGACCATATTCTGCAACATTTTGAGCGACACGCACCATTGAGAGCCTCTGAGAAACATCTTATCTTGGGGGATGCAATTATGCCCTTATGCTACTTACACCAAATATAAAACTATTGGTTACACAATAGCTGTTTTCACGAAGGATTATTGCGCAAGAAGGAACATGTGAAACATTTCTGAAAAGTTGTAAAATGTTTTGGTATACAAGTCTTAGTATATTATGCATTCCAAGAAATAATTTACTGAATTCGGCGATATTGTTACTATTCAATAGTTATGGAAACATGTATTGAGCTCATAACAAGTTTATGATACAAAATTGTCGTTTTAAAGAAGATATGCGTCTAGAGTCCATTCGTTCGGTTTAGCATACAGTCATACTAGTTACTATATCTGGCAGCGACATGGATCACAGGTCGGTCTGCGCATGTGCAGTGATGTGCCAGCATCGGCTCGCCGCCGCTTCCAAGCAGTGTGCCGCACGCACATGGACAAAGCCAAACCGCACAGCCCGGCGGCCAGAATGGGCTGCGGGAGGCGAGTGCAAACCGCAATTTCGTCAACATATTATATTCCTTCCAACATCTTACACAATTATGAGGGATATTTCTTGCCAAAAATCGCATCTAGAAGTTGTGTATTTCAAGAACGGACCGTCGAATCCTTCGAAAACATTTTACAAAGTTTTAAAAAGTTTCGAAAAATAATCCTTCGCGAAAACGGCTAATCTGAAATTACAAAATGTATTTGCTTGTCAATTGTTAATGTGTACAATGCAAGACAATTTGCATGTTTATGAGTGTTCATCCTGATGCATATTTCTTTCGTTATTCTTGGTATTTGACCTGACCCCATATAATGGCCTGGTCAGGTCACAAAAAGGTTAAAAGTTAAAATTGATTTATCTAAAAATAAAGCATGCGTCTGGACGAGCTTTGACTCAGAAATATAGCGGTAGCTTTTATTTGTCTGTATCTGGTCACTAAAAGCCAAAACACGTATTCTCAAAAATAACGTCATGAGTTACTTATAAATAAGTAAGTCATAAGTCCTGTCAAAAATAAAGATATCGCTTTGAAATTTTGTTTGGGTATCGTCCATACTTGTTAATCTAATACATATGGTACACTATTACATCGTCCGTTTTTTAATATCTTTTTTTAATGTTTATGTGGATTTTTCAAAAAATCATTAAAGAAAAAAAAATGGATCAAAAATTAAAAATCATGAAAATCCGAGATAGCCATGTGGAAGAAAATGGTATTTGCTTTTTTTAACTTTTGTAATGGCAATTTGTAAGAAAACTCTATTGTTTACGATTTTACCAACATTTAACGTTTTTCCACCACAAATTTCATGACATGACGCCACTAAAACGTCATTATCTTCCAAACTACTTGTGCAATTTTAATTAAACTTTGTCAGAAGACGTCGAATTGATTCAATATTAGGTACCGAAAGATTCACTCCGATAACTGTCATTGTGTTTGTTATTGAGAAAATCTGGGAGGGGTACAATATAGCCCCCCCCCCCCCTCCAGGGCCATGCGGATTCCATTAATATACTTTACTCTTTAACGAAAACCAGAACCCATTTTGTTATCAACAATGGGGAGAATTTCAGTGAACGCTGAAGTGTATCACTTTTTCCAGTCTCCACTCTCGAAAGTTTCTGGATTCTTTCATCTCTGACAATAACCAGGTGCATGTTAATACAATGAACATACCCTTCCTTTTGCGGCGGAGAGTCATATTCATAGTGGCTGTAGGAGCTGGGGACGGATTGCGGGGCTGACTGGGCGGTCGGCTGGTAGAAGCCCTGATCAGCAGAGGCGGCGGCCACCACAGCAGTCAGCAGCAGGCAGGCAGACAGATGATGCCTTCATGGTGATGCCTGAAGCCGAAGAACAGAATTTATATTCTGTTCACTATATTCTGAAGAATATTAACTGACAAACCAATACACAATGTTGTAATGCATTGCATGCATCGAAACAATGCTGTACAATACATTGATCAGCAAAATTCAGCCTTCTTTGCTTAGATTGTTCCGCAGAGAGCAAAACAAGATGGTTCATATAATTTTACGATTCTTCTATTTAGCACTGAAATATTATATGAAATATTTTAGAACTGCCTGACATTAGATACTTTGAGCTATTTGGACTTAAGATGCTACGAATTGTCTAAGCTCAATTGGACAATCCTATGGTATGTGACTTCCACCAACTCATGATCTCGATCACTTCAGAAGTAGAACACTGAACATATTGACGGCATTTGAGACTCTAGCACATGATGGGCCTCGCTGAAACCATGGACTGGCATGTCTGGCGGCAGGCCAGCTGCTCTTGTATTGCTGTCTCAAACACAACTCGTTCTTTCACTGGAGCTTTACACCCGCCTCTCTGCAGTGGCACACTGTCTTCTCCTCTTGCTGGGGGCGAATAAAGCAGCACTGCACAGTACACAGCACATCACGGTAACGGCCTCAGTACAGTTAGCTCCATCACAGCACAACACGGTAGCGGCCTCAGTACAACTACCTCTATCACAGCACACCAGGGAAGTGGCCTCAGTACAACTACCTCTATGCTCAGCATTACTGTGATGCAGCAAAATGTGTAGTAATCCGATGAGTTACCCGGTTGCTAGCGCAGCTCCGCTGCAGCTGATTCCAGTACTAGCGACATCTGTGATTCTGAGTAGGTTACTGTCGCGAGCCTTACCTTTCTGTGCCAGGATGGACAATGTAGTGACGAATACAACGGAATCGTCCGAGCTTATATGTTGAACTGTTCCAAACCGCACTCACCATTGACGACAGATGCACAACGGCTTGCGTTCAGCGAAAGCTAGCCAGTATGGACACAATATGAAAGGGTGAGCAGTTGTGAATGTGTTGCACCGACACTGGCACTGACTGGGATCTGAGCCAACATTGCGCAGACCGGAGGTGAGTAACAGTACCTTTAGTATCTCGAGATAAACACACCAGGTAGAACAGAAAATGAAACGGCGTCGAATAGCACGTGACAAGCTCTGCCAAAAATACTTCGGTCATTTTGTGTTCAGGTAAGCCAGTCGGGGGTGTCACCACAATTTGTTTGTAATGTGTGGTGGCCAGCTAGGTGTTTGGGGGCCAGTCAAGTGTTTGGTCCCACTCCATATCGGCTAATGGTGAAATCCCGCTAATCTGCAGGGGACTGGGGCGAGGCTGGAGCAATCTTAGGCGCCCTACTCCCCTGAGGCTAACACTGAGGTCACTAAAGGTCAACAGGGTCAAACTAGTCTTGGCAAGCTACTTATTTGATTTTCTCTTCATCATGATCCTCGGGCAGAGAAGCACTGAATAAGATATTCCGTGACCTTACCAGGCCAACATTTGAACTTGTCATCTCGATCATCAGTTGACTTCAGGTCAACGCCACTGTTTGGCAGAGAGCCCACGTCATATATCTGGCTCACGTCATATATTATTTGATTTGTCTCAACGAAAGAACCACGATGCAATGTTTTACTACATATGGTACGTCTAATGCACCACTCCTATTGGCAGACCTGAAGTTCGCAGACGGAAGAAAAAGACCCATAGTTGCAACCTTCCATGGGGTGCAGCTTGCGCCCCTCTGGGTCGCGGGCCCGATCGGTATCCTGGCGCAGTGACATGGACATTACCTGCTGCAAGAATGGAGTGTGTGTCGCCAACCGTTTGATCTGTGGAGTCTGTTGACGATTTTCACCTAATTGTATGTGTAGGACTTGGCACGTGGCATATGTCTCGTGCCACCCTGAATGAAACGTCAATAGAAAGCGTACGTCTAGCTTTATTGGCATTCCAAATTTGGCCTGTCCAGTTTCCCTATTCGATGGCATTCCAATCAACTAAACTAACCGCCAATTTCTCTGCGTGTTATCTTAACAGCATTTAACCCTATTTGTAACAGGCTCCTGGCTATCCCTATTTGTAACAAGGGGGGGGGGGGATTCTGCACCCCCCCCCCCGGAGATCTCGAGATCTACCCGTCTGATTTTCGAAAATAAAGCGGCGTTTGTTTCTTCTGAACACCATCTACATTTATTAAACATACAACTATTCATATTTTGGATTGGGGGCCAACAAGGGGCAAAAGTTACAAATGTTAGTGATATTTGTGATAAAACACAGCTGTCATGTTTATCAACCGATTTGAACACAACCAATAGGAATAGATAGGGGACCATTTTACATTAAATTGGAGGTTGAGATATTTTGGTGACTTCGAAAATTCGAAATCATAGGCGTGTGAAGGTCATCAATATGGTGGTGAGGTAAATGTGTAATAAAACTATTTTGACATGACATGACATGAGTGGACATGAGGGGAGTGGGAAACATGAGGGGGGGCAGAAATCTGCCCCCTGTTACAAATAGGGTTAAGATGTTGAGCGCCAGGCCGATTTGTCTCGAGTCGCTGTTTGTCCGGGCTACTGATCTGTCATGTGATCTGCCAATCTGGGTCCGGTCGGCACCGTGCTGCTGCAGTGTGCTGACAGTAACGCCGTCAAACTGGGTCCGGTCGGCACCGGCTGCTGCAGTGTGCTGACAGTAACGCCGTCAAGCTGGGTCCGGTCGGCACCGAGTTGCTACAGTGTGCTGACAGTAACGCCGTCAAGCTGGGTACGGTCGGCACCGGGCTGCTGGAGTGTGCTGAGAGTAACGCCGTCAATCTGGGTCCAGTCGGCACCGGGCTGCTGCAGTGTGCTGACAGTAACGCCGTCAAGCTGGGTCCGGTCGGCACCGGGCTGCTGGAGTGTGCTGACAGTAACGCCGTCCAGCTGGGTCCGGTCGGCACCGGGCTGCTGGAGTGTGCTGACAGTAACGCCGTCAAGCTGGGTCCGGTCGGCACCGGGCTGCTGCAGTGTGCTGACAGTAACGCCGTCAAGCTGGGTCCGGTCGGCAACGGGCTGCTGCAGTGTGCTGACATTAACGCCGTCAAGCTGGGTCCGGTCGGCACCGGGCTGCTGGAGTGTGCTGACGGTAACGCCGTCAAGCTGGCTCCGGTCGGCACCGGGCTGCTGGAGTGTGCTGACGGTAACGCCGTCAAGCTGGCTCCGGTCGGCACCGGGCTGCTGGAGTGTGCTGACAGTAACGCCGTCAAGATGGGTCCGGTCGGCACCGGGCTGCTGCAGTGTGCTGACAGTAACGCCGTCAAGCTGGGTCCAGTCGGCACCGGGCTGCTGCAGTGTGCTGACAGTAACGCCGTGAGCGTGTGGGACGTGGGTGGACTCGTCAATGGTCTGTCTATTCAGTGGGTCACCAGTTGATGAATGCAGATTTAACCCTCGCCAGTGCAGGGTGGGGGGGGGGGGGCTGATGCAACCCCCCTCCTCGGTTTTTCGGGAATAACTTGCGTAAATATCAACCGATTGCGATGAAACTTTCAGTACTTGTGAACAATTGGACACATTTTCTGAAGAAAAAAATCAATTAAGTTGTAGGTCACAAGACCATGACCTTGGACCTGTTTTTCAAGGTTATGTCAGGAGCAACTGGCGTCCCGAAGAATTGACCATTGTAACTGGTGCAGTTGCATAGGGTTTGTTGTTAGGGGGCATATGTACAGGTGTTTCCAGGTGACAGTTGTGGCTTCCATTGAGATTGTGAACTAGATTGACCTTTGCAAAGGTCATCCGAGCTCACTGACCTCCGATGACCTCATTTTACCTTTTTGGCTTCTGGCATTTTCTAGGACACTTTATGACACTGATTTCGAATATGGGATCCATTTTACATAATTATATGTTCTGCTGGGGTCATGCGCTCCAACAGGTCAATCGAGGTCACTGACCACAAATGACCTGACATGACCTGACATGACCTTTTTGGAATTTGTCAGTTTCTAGGACATCTTGTGACGCTAACTTCAAATTTGGCACCCATTTAGCATAATTATATGCTCATTCGTGATTTTAACGCGATTAAATTCAATTTATACACATTTACAATTTGGTGGAATTTTAAATTATTGACATGACGTCAGAGGTCACCTAATGACCTTAACCCTCGCCCTACGGGAGCTTTTTTCACCTTCGTCCTAAGGGGGGCTGACAGGGCCCCCTGTTAACTTGCAAACCAAGCAACATAAAGCAATGCGGTAAGAACTAGCATATTGCCTGTCATGAGAAGAATCTAAAAAAAATAGATTTTTAGGTTTCAGGTCAACGGGTGACCTTCCAGGTCAATTGAATGACATATGATTTACCACGTCCAGAACAGCGATTTTGCTCTTCAGAAAACCTCAAAATTAGAAATTGATAAATCTAAATAAAAAGGCATGTTACTAGACTAGTTTTGGCTCATAAATATAGAAAAGGAAATAATTTGTTCGGATCTTGTCAAAAAAAGTTTAAAAAAAGTTATTTAAAAAATGACGTCATCAGTTTCTTACACCTAGAGAGCCATCACACAGTCAAACATGAAGATATTGCTTTGAAATTTGGTGTAGGTATTCTCCATACTCAGTTCTCTCACATTGATTCCGTTTTTTGTTAATGTCTTTGCAAGTTTTGATTTTGTGGGGATTTTTCACAAAAAAAAAATTTAGTGGTCAAAAACCCAAAGTTTTGAAAATCCGAGATTTCGATTTTAAAGGGAATGTCACTTTGTATCTTTGGTGAATTGCGTTTGCAATTTGCTAGAAAACTCTTTATTCTACGATTTTTCAAATATTTCTCATTTTTTTACCAACATGACGTCATCAAATCATAATTTTCTTCCAAACTACTCAACTAATTTCAATCACATGTTTATAGCCAAAGTATAATTGTTGTAAACTTAGCTACCGAAAATTTCAGCAAGATGCACCGCATATGGAACAAGTTATATAAAAAAAACTCAGGGGGGGGGGGGGGCTGTCCGCCCCCCCCCCCCCCCCCCGTAGGGCGTGGGTTAAAATCGGATATGAATGGCTTCATCGCGTGACAAGCAATACTCTTGTTTTTTAATGGAAGCTCTAGCTTATTTAGGCCGCCCACCTCCCACCTGCACGGTCACTCACTGATCGTACTCTGCACGGGCAAGAGTTAAGCAGGAACATAACATGACCTATGCGTTAATCTCCTCTGCATCAAGATAAAAAAAAATGCAGGAGCCTTTTACCCCGACAGTCAGACACTTAGCCAGGATTTTGCTCAGGAAGGGGCCAAAAGGGCCAACGGTCAGCTTCGAAGGGGCCCCAAAAGCGATGGTCTAACCAGATATATCGGTTTGCGGATGGATGTTGAAAAACGGCAGAGCGTACATTCAATGCACAATAATAATGCAGCATTGCTCTATCTGCAAAGCATACTCTGACCTCCAGGGGGGCCACTCTTTTCTCCGAAGGGCCTATATTGGCATTGGCAAGGTTTGGCCGGCAAAGGGCCCACCGTGACCTCCAGTGGATCCACTCTATCCACCAGTGGGGCCATAAATTATAAAGGGCACATTATGACCTCAAGGCTCTGACCTCCTGATGGCTCACTCTTTTCTCTTTTCTCTGAAGAGCTTGCTCTGACCTCCAGAGGCCCGTTTGTATTTTTTTTTAATGGCTTAGCATAGCTTTTAACTAGTGCTAACCCGCCCTCTCCGCTGGACGATTAGCTGGCATCTCCGGGATGGAGGTATCCGCACCAAATCAGCACATTAATTAACTTGTCTGGAACTGTAATTGAATAGGACATCATTACCTATTACCCGTCAAGGGATCACCGCCCCACCAACTTCGGTGCGGACGGTGACTTATCCCATCTCCCACATATGTTCTATGCATAGCTAGCTAAAATCTTCGGGATGTAGTTATCAGCACCAATTCAGCACGTGAATTAACTGGGACTTTTATACAGAATAAACTGGAAGGTGCCGAATAGACAGACAGATGGACAGACTGATAGACAGAGGTTCAGCCAGACGCTTATCAAATAGTAACATAGACTAGCGCCTTGTGCTCGCTCCGCGTCGCAATCCCATAGATAGGAAACAAGTGTTGGGGGGGGGGGGGGCGGAAATGACCCCCCACCCCTCTGCAGTGCGCTGGTTAATATATCAAAAGAAAACAAGGAAAGACAAATAATAGGCGTATTCAGGGAATGTAAAATGGGGGGGATTTTCTGGGAAAAATATGTGCTGTTCGTGATTGCTTGGGACGACATGAACGTCACATGTAGGCATTATATGTTGTAATTTGTTAATTTGGATATATTGTGCATAGGTGGATCCAGGAAAAAAAACATGGAGGCATCATACGCGTAACGCTTTTATTATCTTTCTCATTTGAAGTTGGACCTAATTTGAAGGTGGGTATCGCCTCCCTATTTTTTTTCTGAGTGGGCCTCTGCCCCCAAAATATGTACAATCCCAGTATCTATGATGCATATTGCATTGAAATTGTTTCTGACGCATTTATTGCACCGCAAACCACAAAGGAAGTATACGCCGCCAAACCGCATTCGTAACTCCCTCCCCAAAACAGGAGCCTGGAACCGCCTATGCTGGACCGAATTTTTTGCAAAATTTTGACACAACACGCGCCATTCAATTTTCGGAAAAGTCACAAAGTTTCATGACGCTAGGCTTAACAATTTAGAAGCGGCAAGTGAAAAACCACTGGGGGTGGGGCAGAAACTGCCTCCCCGCAGGGAAGAGGAACCCTCTTCCCTGCGGGGAGGCAGTTTCTGCCCCACCCCCGGTGGTTTTTCACTTGCCGCTTCTAAATTGTTAAGCCTAGCGTCATGAAACTTTGTGACTTTTCCGAAAATTGAATGGCGCGTGTTGTGTCAAAATTTTGCAAAAAATTCGGTCCAGCATAGGCGGTTCCAGGCTCCTGTTTTGGAGAGGGAGTTACGAATGCGGTTTGGAAATCAGAAGAAAAAAATGACACCAGAATATCCCTTGGCCACACCAAATTTTGAGATTATTCACCATGCACAGCATGCTTGCATATATTATGAATTGTTTAGAGTTCTATATGTATATATACTTGAGTTTCCATCTGCAGTTAATTACAATCAGTGAAACTTGTCTGTTACAGTCAGCTATAATGCTTTGATATTTTGCATGAATTTTTTGAACATTTACCATAAGCTTATTCATTATTAGTGCAACTTTTCCTGAATTACATAGCACGCAACCAGCCCCGGCATGGCGGTTAAAGATTGCTCTGGCATGCCGCATGTTTGACTGTGTTGTGGAAAATACACAGTAATTATATCGATATTGCGTCAGTCCAGGGTATTGCCTATTTTCTGTTGAGAATAGATTGCTACCAAGTATGCTTTGATTTGTTTCAATATGTGTGGATTGGTGAGACAAGACATGCGAGGCTAACAGCAAATATAGATGTCAGAACTCACAACATAGTGCTTGTCCAAAACATTGAGGCTGTATGAATGTGAATAATTGTGTGATTCTTTCCAGACTAGCATTGCAAATTTGGTTGGAAAATGACGCCCTATGGATACCTACTATATTTCCACTCTTTTTCCCAAGTTTTATTGTGAATTTCTCACTTCTTAATTGTTTAAGTGTGTTGGATAATTGAAACCCTGATTCTGATTTATGGATATTATGACATGAACAACCTGTGGAGGAAAAGAGAGGCAATAATTGGCATAGGTTTAGGTTTAGGTTTAGGTTGGGTGAGCTGGGTGTAGACAGGGCCTATTCAGTGCTTACTTCTTCGTGAACTCTCCATGTTTTAGGGCAGACTGACATGATATTTTGTGGCCCAGTGTTGGTCAAGTATGTTTTTGAACAAGGTGGTTGACTCAGCAGATACCACTTCTTGTGGGAGTTCATTCCACGGTGTGACAATTCTGTTTGCAAAGAACTTGAGTCTTGATAGGTGTGTTGAGTGTTGACCTACGCGTTTTCAGCTTCTTACTGTGTCATCTTGTCCTGTCATACTTGTTTAATCCTCGCCCTACGGGAGCTTTTTTGACCTTTGCCTGAGAGGCCCCCCCCCCCGGTTAACTTCCAAACCAAGCAACTTAGAGCAATGCAGTAAGAACCAGCATGTTGCCTGTCATGAGAGGAATCTAACTGGACGCGATTTTTAGGTTTCAGGTCAACGCGTGACCTTCCAGGTCAAGTGAATAACCTCGGATTTACCACGTCCAGAACAGCGATTTTGCTCTTCAGAAAACCTCAAAATGAGAAATTGATAAATGTCAATAAAAGTGCATGTTACTAGACCAGTTTTGGCTCAGAAATTTTAAAAAAATTGTTCGTATTTTGTCAAAAAAAGTCAAAAAAAGTTATTAAAAAAATGACTTCATCAGTTTCTTACACTTAGGAAGCCATCACTCAGTGAATAATGGAGATATTGCTTTGAAATTTGGTATGAGTATGGTCCATACTCATTTCTCTCACATATATTCCGGTTTTTCTAATATCTTTGAAAATTTGTGATTTTGTGGGGATTTTTCCCAAAAAATAATTTTTCTTTATTTTAGAGGTCAAAAACCCAAAATTTTGAAAATACGAGATAGCCATTTGCAATAGAATGCCATTTTGTATCTTAGGTTAATTGAGTTTGCAATTTTCTTTAAAACTCTGTTTTCTATGATTTTTCCAATATTTCTCTTTGTTTTACCAATATGACGTCATCAAAACATTGTTATCTCCCAAAATACTCCATCGGCTGGCGTAGCTGGTCAGGTGGTCTGGCTGCTGCCGGCTGACAAGCTGGTGACGTCGTGTCTGGCTGCTGCCGGATGACAGGGGGTGCCGGCAGTGGATCTGAATACACACCGCCTCCTCGCTCCGACGGCGGACCGCACCGGACAGGTGGTGCCCACGCAGGGGGTGCCGGCAGTGGATCTGAATACACACCGCCTCCCCGCTCCGCAGGCGGACCGGACTGGACAGGTGGTGCCCACGCAGGGGGTTCCGGCAGTGGAGCTGAAAACACACACACCGCCTCCTCGCTCCGCAGCGGACCGGACCGGGCAGGTGGTGCCCACGCAGGGGGTGCCGGCAGTGGATCTGAACACACACCGCTTCCCCGCTCCGCAGCGGACCGGCATGGCGGCAGACAGGTTCTCTGGCAGCCGTACTGACAACACTTGTTCTCACCCGAACAGTCGGTGTCTTTGGAGCAGGTGACCCCAATTCCTCTTTTGCCAAGACATGGTTTCGGGTTGACTGGACTCATATTCTTTTTGGTTACTTTCCTTGACATCTGTGCCATGAATAAGGGTGGACGTACATTATCGAATGGTAGTTTGGCGAAAATGTGGACGGTTTAACCCTCACCCTACGGGGGGGGGGGTCCTAAAACGACCCCCTGTGTTTTGTCTTGCATATCTTTTTACACATAAGCCGCATCTTCCTGAAATATTTAGTAGCTGAGTATACGACGATTATTCCTTTGCTGTACAAATATTCATTCAAATTGGTCGAGCAATTTGGGAGCTAATGATGTTTTGATGACGTCATGTTGGTGGAAAAACGATAAATGTTTGAAAAATCGTAGAAAACAAAGTTTTAAAGCGAATTACAAACGCCATGAAATAAAATATATAAATGCCATTTTCTTGAAAATGGATATCTAGGATTTTCGAAATTGTGTCTTTTTTACCCCGGAAATAAACACAAACTTTTTTTTAAAATCACAACAAAATCAACATTTTCAAAGATGTAAAAAAACGAATAAATGTGAAAGAACTGAGTATGGACAATACTCATACCAAATTTCAAAGCAATATCTCCTATTTTGACTGGGTGATGGGTCCCTAAGTGGAAGAAACTTATGACGTCATTTTTGTAATACATTTGTTGGACTTTTATTGACCAGATACAATAAATAAATACAATTTCTGTATTTCTGAGACAAAACCGGTCCAGGGACATGACGTTTTATTTAAATTTATCAATTTCTAATTTTGAGGGTTTCTGAAAGCAAAATCGATGTCCTGGACGTGGTCGATCGAGGTCATTCACTTGACCTGGAAGGTCACTCGTTGAACGGTAACCTAAAAATTGCATACCTTTAGATTCCAAACATGACAGGCAACATGTTGGTTCTTACCGCGTTTCTCTATCTTGCTTGGTTTGGAAGTTAACAGCGGGGTCTTTTAGGACCCCGTAGGCGAAGGTGAAAAAAACTCCCGTAGGGCGAGGGTTAACCCTCACCCTACGGGGGGCTATCATCAGGGGGGCCTGTCAGCTGACAGGCCCCCCTGATGTTTGCTTGAATAACTTTTGACACATGTAATGCATCTTGCTGAAATTGTCGGTAGCTGAGTTTACAACAATTATACGTAGGCTGTAAAAATTTAATTGAAATTGATCAAGTAGTTTCGGAGATTATGTTTTGATGAAGTCATGTTGGTAAACAAATGAGAAATATTTGAAAAATCGTAGAACGCAATTCACCAAAGATACAAAATGGCATTTTCTTTAAAATGACAATCTTGGATTTTCAAAATTGAGGGTTTTTGAACCCTACATTTTTTTTTTTTTAAATGATTGTTTTGGAAAATCATAACAAAAACGAATTTTTCAAAGATACTAAAAAAAACGGAAAAGATGTGAGAGAACTGAATATGGACAATTCCCATAACAAATGTCAAAGCAATATCTTCATTTTGGACGAGTGATGGCTTCCTAAGTTTAAGAAACTGATGACGTCATTTTTTTTTTAACATTTTTGGACAAGATACGAACAAATAATTACCTTTTTTGTATTTCTGAGCCAAACTGGTCTAGGAACATGCCTTTTTATTTACATTTATCAATTTCTAATTTTGAGGTTTTCTGAAGAGCCAAATCGCTGTTCTGGACGTATCAAATCCGTGGTTCTCTCGTTGAGACGAATGAAATAATATATGACGTGATCTACCTCCGCCAAAGACTGGTGTTGACCTGAAGTCAACTGATAATTGAATTGACAAGTTCAAATGTTGGCCTAGTAAGGTTACGGAATATCTTATTCAGTGCTTCTCTGCCCGAGGATCATGATGAAGAGAAAATCAAATGTGTAGCTTGCCAGTCTAGTGTGACCCTGTTGACCTTTAGTGACCTCAGTGTTGACCTCAGGGGAGTAGGGCGCCTAGGATTGCTCCGGCCTCGCTCTAGTCCCCTGCAGATAAGCGGGATTTCACCATTAGCCGATATGGAGTGGGTACAACACTTGACTGGCCCCCAAACACCTAGCTGGCCACCACACATTACACACAAATTGTGGTGACACCCCCGGCTGGCCTACCTGAACACAAAATGACCGAAGTATTTTTAACAGAGCTTGTCACGTGCTATTCGACGCCGCTTCATTTTCGGTTCTACCTGGTGTGTTTCCTCGAGATACTAAAGGTACTGTTACTCACCTCCGGTCTGCGCAATGTTGTCTCAGATCCCAGTCAGTGTGGGTGTCGGTGCAACACATTCACAACTGCTCACCCTTTCATATTGTGTCCATGCTGGCTGGCTTTCCCTGAACGCAACACGTTGTGCATCTGTCGTCAATGGTGAGTGCGGTTTGGAACAGTTCAACATATAAGCTCGGACGATTCCGTTGTATTCGTCACTACATTGTCCATCTTGGCACAGAAAGGTGAGGCTCGCGACAGTAACCTACTCAGAATCACAGATGTCGCTAGTACTGGAATCATCTGCAGCGGAGTTGCGCTAGCAACCGGGTAACTCATCGGATTACTACAGATTTTGCAGCATCACAGTAATGCTGAGCATAGAGGTAGTTTTACTGAGGCCGCTACCGTGGTGTGTTGTAATGGAGCTAACTGTGCTGAGGCCGCTACCGTGGTGTGCTGTGTACTGTGCAGTGCTGATTTATTCGCCCCAGCAAGACGAGCAGACAGTGTGCCACTGCAGAGAGGCGCGTGTAAAGCTCTAGTGAAAGAACGAGTTGTGATTGAGACAGCAATAGAAGAGCAGCTGGCCTGCCGCCAGACATGCCAGTCCATGGTTTCAGCGAGGCCCATTATGTGCTGGAGTTTCAAATGCCGTCAATATGTTCAGTGTTCTACTTCTGAAGTGATCGAGAGAATGAATTGGTGGAGGTCAGATACCATAGGATTGTCCAATTGAGCTTAGACAATTCGTAGCATCTTAAGTCCAAATAGCTCAAAGTATCTAATGGCAGGCTTGTCTTTGAATGAAAAGCTCACATTAACTTTGAATGAAAAGCTCACAAAGAGGTCACATACCAGCTTAGACAATTCGTAGCATCTTAAGTCCAAATAGTTCAAAGTATCTAATGTCAGGCTTGTCTTTGAATGAAAAACTAATATGTGAACTTAGTAATTTTAGTTTATTTATATCTCAGTGCTAAATAGAAGAATCGTAAAATTATATGAACCATCTTGTTTTGCTCTCTGCCGAACAATCTATCAAAGAAGGATGAATTCTGCTGGTCAATGTATTGTCCAGCTTTGTTTCGATGCATGCAATGCATTACAACATTGTGTATTGGTTTGTCAGTTAATATCTCTCTGTTCTTCGGCTTCAGGCATCACCATGAATCTGTCTGCCTGCCTGCTGCTGACTACTGTGGTGGCCGCCGCCTCTGCTGATCAGGGCTTCTACCAGCCGACCGCCCAGTCAGCCCCGCAGTCCGTCCCCAGCTCCTACAGCCACTATGAATATGACTCACCGCCGCAAAAGGAAGGGTATGTTCATCGTTTTAACATGCACCTGGTTATTGTCAGAGATGAAAGAATCCAGAAACTTTCGAGAGTGGAGATTGGAAAAAGTGGTACACTTCAGCGTTCACTGAAATTCTCCCCATTGTTGATAAAAAATGGGTTCTGGTTTTCGTTAAAGAGTGAAGTATATTAATTGAATCCGCGCGGCGCTTGGGTGTGGGGGGGGGGGGGGCTATATTGTACCCCCACCCAGCTTTTCTCAATAACAAACACAATGACAGTTATCGAAGTGAATCTGACGGTACCAGATACTGCATCAATTCTACGTCCTCTGACAAAGTTTAATGGAAATTGCTCAAGCAGTTTGGAAGATAATGACGTTTTAGTGGCGTCATGTCATGAAATTTGTGGTGGAAAAACGTTAAATGTTTGAAAATCGTAAAAAATAGAGTTTTCTTTGCAAATTGCCAATTTTAAAGTCAAAAGAAACTAAATACCATTTTCCTCCTCATGGCTATCTCAGATTTTCAAGATTTTTAATTTTTGATCCATTTTTTTTGTTGTAATGATGTTTTTTTTTTAAAATCAGCTTAAACATTTAAAAAAAGATATTAATAAACGGACGATGTAATAGTATACCAGATGTATTAGAGTAACAAGTATGGACGATACCCAAAGCAAATTTCAAAGCGATATCTTTATTTTTGACAGGACTTATGACTTACTTATGTATAAGTAACTAATTACTTTATTTTTGGAATACGTATTTTGGCTTTTAGTGACCAGATACTGACAAATACAAGCCACCGCTATATTTCTGAGTCAAAGCTCGTCCAGACGCATGCTTTATTTTTAGATAAATCAATTTTAACTTTTAAACTTTTTGTGACCTGACCAGGCCATTATATGGGGTCAGGTCAAATACAAAGATAACGAAAGAAATATGCATCAGGCTAAACACCCTTAAACATGCAAATTGTCTTCCATTGTACACATAAACAATTTACAAGCAAATACATTTTGTCATTTCAGATTAGCCGTTTTCACGAAGGATTATTTTCCGAAACTTTTAATACTTTGTAAAATGTTTTCAAAGGATTCGACGATTCACTCCTGAACTACAAAACTTCTACATGCCATTTTTGGCTAGAAATGTCCCTCATAATTGTGTAATATGTTGGTAAGAATATAATATGTTGACAAAATTGCGGTTTGGACTCGCCTCCCGCAGCCCATTCTGGCGGCCGGGCTGTGCGGTTTGGCTCTGTTCATGTGCGTGCCGCACGCGGGTCGGAAGCGGCGGCGAGCCGATGCTGGCACATCACTGCGCATACGCAGACAGACCTGTGATCCATGACGCTGCCAGATATTGTAATGACGGTATGCTAAACCGAACGAATGGACTCTAGACGCATATCTTCTTTAAACCGTCAATTTTGTATCATAAACTTGTTATGAGCTCAATACATATTTCCATAACTATTGAATAGTAATAATATCGCCCAACTCAGTAATTTATTTCTTGGAATGCATAATATACTAAGAACTTTATACCAAAACATTTTACAACTTTTCAGAAATGCTTCACATGTTCCTTCGTGCGCAATAATCCTTCGTGAAAACGGCTATTGTGTAACACATAGTTGTATAGTTGGTGTAAGTAGCATAAGGTGATAATTGCAACCCCCAAGAGAAGATGTTTCTCAGAGGCTCTCAATGGTGCGTGTCGCTCAAAATGTTGCAGAATATGGTCTTTCTTTCGCGTCATTTAGTTGATTCAATCGGCCGTTATAGGGCTTACCCGCAGCCGGCGAAGATTTCATCAATTTATGAGCCATGAGGTATACTGCTGGAAATGCTGGACACGTTTACATAATTATTTACCGTTTAGCTTAAGTGTTCGGCAAACTGCTAGCGTCTCAAGTCTTAGTTTCTATATAGTTGCTATTAATATGTATTAAGTTTGGTCTAAGTCTTACGTTTTAAGGTGTCGTTTCTGCAAGCGTTGTCGAAACCTTTTGAACTTTTGTGAGTGAATATGAAATAAGTTTCAATTTCGTGAATTCACAAAAACGATAAATGCTGCTTAACACGCGAGTCACTGGGGGAGTTTTTTTTAGCCCCCCCCCCCCCCCCCCCTTAGGAAGATTAAGAATATCTCAGCAACATATCCAGATATCAATGTAATAAAATCAATATCAACGCCTTTCAGTACCTTTCTGGGCATCATTTCTACACATTGAGTGCAAAAATGAAGTAATTTCGTTAGAAGTTGGTAGAGCTATAGTAAATTTAGTTACGTCACTAAACACGATTTTAACCCAAAAATCGGCTAAAATTTGCCAGGCCGTACCAATGCCACTTTTGAAGAAAAATGCAATCGAAAAACGCCAGAAGGGAGAATATTGCAAGGGCTACAAACCAGCTATTTCGAAATTGCATTTTTTGTTTTTGTTTTTTACCCCAAAAATTTACAAAAACGTTGTTTTTTGGAAAAATGCCCACAAAATCAAATATTTCAAAGATATTAAAAAAACGGAATGTATGTCAGATAACAACATATGGGAAACTACCATACCAAATTTCAAAAAGACATCTTTTTTAAAGGACATGGCATATAAAGTATGGGTAAATCATGACGTCATATTTTGAAATAGCGTTTTTTTGTCTTTTATTAACCAGATACAGACAAATAAATGCCAGCAGGGGAATTTTTTAGATACAACTGATATAGAAACATGTTTTTTCATTTCGATTTATCAATTTCAAATTTTGACATTCCGTGCCCTGAACTTGAACTGAACTTGACACTAACTTCACGTAAATGAATGCAGGTGGTAAAATGGCTATCACTATCGAATTCTACGCGTAACAACATCCATAAAACATGTGCTGCATGACGTTCGTAGATATTTTGGGTATAGTGACCTTTTGTGACCTGACTTCGACCTTGATCTTTTCCAACAATCTCACTTTAGCTCATGTGGGATATTTATCATACCTTTGACAGCACTTTGGGTGATTATAGGCGTAATCGAATGTCATGGATGGTAAGAATTGTCCATAAGCTCAATGACCTCGATTTTGACGTTTGACTTGACCGTGACCTGAGATGTGACCTTAATTTGACATTTTTAAGTATGCTTTAAGTTTATCTCATTGAGTTTTTTTCTCGAATTCCGCCTTGCGCGTCCTTCTGCAATCATTGGTTCTGAAGATACCAGGGGAGGCTAAATAAGAGCCGCCCCCCCCCCCCCCCCAGTCAGCGGTGTTACAGATTATACCCCAGTGACCGCCGGGTTAAAAACCTTACAGATATAATTTAACACAACCAATTTGGACGTTTGGTACCCCATAAATATAACCAGCAAGGAGCCGAAGTTGGCGATGAACAAGCGAGCGAGAAGGAAATATATGGTTAATTTCAACTCGATCTGGCAAATAGTTTCTGAGATACAAAACAAAAGGTGCGCGCGTGTGCACGTGCAGAAGCACCCCACCCTGACTCGTGGGAAAGCATGGCGGCTGAGAGGTCCCTAACCACACACCACATTTTAACACAATCAGCTCAGCCGTTCTTGAGATGAGAAGTGTGCACGTGCGCACGTGCGGAGGCACCCCACCCATGACTTGTGGGAGAGTGGTGGCTGAGGGGTCCCTAACCACACACCAGATTTGCACATAATCTGCCCAGCTGTTGCGGATTTTTTTGCGAGAAAACACTTGTCAACACCCCGCGCAGTAGTAGTCATCCACGTGAGTCAGCCCTAGTCTCAAACAGTGTAGGTTGCATGGGGCTGCTCAGCAAAGAAGCCCGCTTGTCCATCAGACGTGCGGTTGCAGAGATATTGGCTTCTCAAAAGCGTCGCGAATGGCCGGGCCGGGCCGGGCCGGGTTGGACCGAGACCTGGTTGGGCCGCTCATATTCAGATTTTTCCAATACACCACGGAAGGACGAGTGAGCGCGAAGCGCTCGCTCGTAATAAGGTCGAATAAAAACGTGATAAATCTAATGGACCCCATATCATGTACATTTTGCCCTGGTAATGATAACTTGTAGCTAATTGGTAGCCTAGGCTCATATCGTGCGTGACGGACAATATATACGGCAAAAATGCTGAACAGTTTTGCTCTTGGAGTCTATGGGTCTATGGGTCATTTTGGTTACCTCAGCGCAACTTGAAATGATCTTAAGGTGGATTTGGACGGATGTAGCACCAAAATAGGTGCAGTCACGACGAAATACTTACTTGTGACGTCAGTTCATTAGTCATGATACACTCTTTTGTTTCAGATGGCTGGACCGTTTGCTAGGATCCAACCGGCGTCAGGATCTGGCAGGGCTCTTCGGAGCTCCTCTGAGCCCTCTGGCAGGTCTTTTCGGAGGACTCGCGAGACTCGGAACAGGTCAGAATCGCACATAATATACAACGTCACATGGGTGTCATAACTGTCGAAACATAACACATTTGTTGAACTGATATCGTGACCCCGTTAGTTGATTTCATGGCCGACAGGGCAGTCCATAACGATTGACGGGGTAACGTTTGTCGACAGGACCGATTTTCGGTGTGATTTTCGCCGTCATCGTGGTGGTTGTCATAGTTGTCACCGTCGCCTACGTCGGCACCGTGCTCAGCTCGTCGGGCAGAGGACTGGACACTGACGATTGGGAAGTGGACCACTCGGTCTGGATGGACCAGCTGCACAAGGACTTCGAGCAGTCATGGGCGGAGCAGTAGTGGGCGATTGCGAGAATGTGTCTCACAACAGAGCCCGTAACGGCAGATATATAATGTTCGAACTGGCGGAAGTGACCAATCCAAGCTCCTTTGATATATTGCAGGAATAGCTCGATACCCAATATGGAACCATATTAAACTAGCATAATAATATAGCTAAAACCCATATTCAGTTGTTCCCGTTGCTTCTGATTTGTAAGGGTTGTACTTATGTGTAGATTTGACTACGGATTAATTCGTATTCCTTCCATGTCATGCATTTCCTAGTTGCTGTGTATGCAATCTACTCTGGTAGCAGAAGGCAGACAATGTGCTATAATCGATGTTGGGTGACAACTTTGTCCTTGTTTCTAATTTCATATATATCTGTACGTAACTAACGTACAGTACTATCTGCTCATGTTGCTTTCATCAGAATAATTACATTTGTTTCCATTGTAGTCATTTTATGTAGTATGTATGAAAATATGTTTGTTAAGTTATGTTATCGGCACCTGACTGCATCTCGGAAGTGCTGACGTGCTTTTAACTGTTTTGAATGTTTTGTATTTGATCTTTGTTATTTTCTCATAGGAAACTAGAATGGTGGATTTATTGTTATTGTTACGGACATGTTCAGAGACGTTGAGATCAAGTTTCTCGGGGAAGCTACTAGACCACTGATGCATGTTTTGTTGAAGCTGGATGATTTATTGCTGTTTTTGTTGATAAAACAATGGTTATGTGAAATATATTTTGCGAAGTTCTGGAATTAACTAATACTAGACCGTTCACCCGTTAACCAATTGCGATTTTTTAGATATAACTCAAACATAAGTAAATAACGAGCGCATGCAAATGTGGTAACCTGCAGGGGTGTTAAAAGTGCCTTAAGCAGCCCCGACCAAAGGTGTCACAAAAAATGACCCCGGCTAAAAAACATGAGCCCAGCTGAGATAGGGTCATTTTGTCTGTATCCCCGGTTAAGCGTGGTACGGCACGATTTATCACCAGTCGGAGTGATGTCTGTCGCTAGCGACACCTGCCTAATCGGGGGTAGTGACATAGGCAATAGATGCCGCCACGAGGTTTTCAATATACCAGGATTTTCACAACACTACTTAACACCATTTGTAACAACGTACAAACTACAATGTTAATATATGTGTTAAATTATATCTGTAAGGTTTTTTAACCCGGCGGTCACTGGGGTATAATCAGTAACACGACTCACTGTGGGGGGGGGGGGGAGCGGCTTTGATTTAGCCACCCCCCTGGTATCTTCAGAACCAATGTATTGCAGCAGGATGCGCAAAGCGGCATTACAAAAACTCGATGAGATAAACCTAAAGCATACTAACTAATGCCAAATCAAGGTCACATGTCAGGTCACGGTCAAGTCAAAACGTCAAAATCGATGTAATTGAGCTTATGTACAATACTTCCCATCCATGGCATTCGATTGCGCCTATAATCACCCAAAGTGCTGTCAAAGGTATGATAAATATCCCACATGAGCTAAGTGAGATTGTTGGAAAAGATCAAGGTCAAAAGTCAGGTCACAAAAGGTCACTACACACCAAAATATCTACGAACGTCATGCCGCACATGTTTTATGGATGTTGTTACGAGTAGAATTCGATAGTGATAGTCATGTTGCCACCTGACTTCATTTACGTGAAGTTAGTATCAAGTTCAGGTCAAGTTCAGGGCACGGAATGTCAAAATTTGAAATTGATCAATCGAAATGAAAAAAAAACATGTTTCTATATCAGTTTTATCTAAAAAATTCCCCTGCTGGCATTTTTTTGTTTGTATCTGGTCAATAAAAGACAAAAAAAACGTTTTTTTTTTTAAATATGACGTCATGATTTACCAATACTTTATATGCCATGTCCTTTCATAAAAAAAAAAAAAAAAAAAAAAAAAAAAAATAAAAAAAAACAAAAAAAAAAAAAAACAAAAAAAGAAAAAAAGAAAAAAAAAAAAATAGAAAAAAAAAAAGAAAAAAAAAAAAAAAATAAGAAAAAATAGAAACAAAGAAAAAAAAAAAAAAAAAAAAAAAAAAAAAAGAAAAAAAAAAGAAAAAAATAAAAAAAAAAAACAAAAAAAAAAAAAAGAAAAAAAAAAAAAAAAAGAACAAAAAAAAACAACAAAAAAAAACAAAAAGTAAAAAAAAAAAAAAGAGAAAGAAAAAAAAAAAAAAAAAGAAAAAAAAAAAAAAAAAAATAAAAAAAAAAAAAAAAAAATAAAAAGAAAAAAAAATAAAAAAAAAAAACAAAAATATAGAAAAAAATAAAAAAAAAAAAAAAAAAACATAAAAAAAAAAA
>JAXIVJ010016051.1:0-29955 GCA_036785665.1 Chirona hameri
ACCGGACACACTAAATCAACAATGGTTTGCGCCTTAGCGGGTTGGTATCGTCTACATTCTGATAGCATGAAAAGTGATGTTTGATGTGGCTGAAGATTGGATCTTTACCCCATGTCAGTTGCTGGAACTAGGTCCAAAAAATCAATATATTGATGCGTCAATATTTGTATCCAAAGTGGGCAGAGCTCGTCATAGGCTATAAAATTGACAATTATTCACAACATTTCACTAAAAACACCTAGTTCCCACAGAAAATGGCCAGTCTCCAAAAAATAATCACACCTTCTGATGCAAGGCCCTATAACTAGGTAAACACACGAGCCTTTTGACCTTGAACTTGACGAAAGACCGTCGGATGACGTCACTGGCGGTGCCCGGCTTTTTCGTCGGCGCCGCGCTCAAGCGCATGGCTGTAACTCGTAAACGACAAAAAAAAAATACCGCCCTATAGAGGCATATTTTCGTAATTAGCGCATCGAGTAGGCCCTTTATGCAAAATTTTGGGCAAATCGAGACACCTCGGAATATCACACCGCCAGTGAGATATCTGATGCTGCTAATTTGACGAACGTCAGCCATCGAAACCCGCACGCAACACGCCACCAACAGACTGTTCAATTTCAACTGTTGCGCAATTACTAGCTGAAATCTTGCTTCTTGATTGCTGGAGCGCTTTGCCGCCAGTGACGTCAAATCACGTTTTGTGAGCACCGACGAGGTGACCTATATGGCGCTCAAGCGGTGTCACCCCCTGCTCTGATGCAGAACTGCTTGCTCCAGAGCAAGGCCCTAGATACTAGGTAGACCTGTCCGGGGTAGGCAGTGAATTGCGTGACGTCACGGGCACGTGACGTCACACGCTCCCTATTCAAATAGTGTTAAATGGGCCTACTTTCGCGTCCTACCAGTTGAATACCTTAAGTGCCAGCGGGATGAATTGAGCACTAAATGATGGATTGAAATGTCCTCTACAGCTCGTTGTTCGGCCATTTTCTTCTAAATTGCAAGGGTGAGCTGCTAGGCGATGTCAAAGCGAGGCATGCAAAAAGTAGGAGGCCCATGCCCATATAAGGTCAAGCCCCGCCCCTGTACACAAACATGGCGGCCGTGCCGGTCTCGAACGCTCCCGATTCGGCCACCCCATTGGTGGAAACCGTGACTGTGACGTCATGGGACCGTGACGTCATGGGACAGGTTGGACACGTTAAGGAGATAGGCATGACACCCCCTGGCTCCAGAGTACTTGTTTGCTCTATCCACCTCAGTCACAACTCAAAATGTTTAAGTCAGTTTTTTGGGGGTTTGTTTCTGGAAAGATTGAGACGCCATCGTGTGGCGACAAATTACATCAAATATGCTTCTGTCATTTTCTTAGGATAACCTTTTAAATTATCAACTTTACATTTGTTTAAAGTCAATAAAACAATTGTTTAATGTACTTACATGTAATTATTATAAAAAAGTATTTTTTTATTTTAAATAATTGCCTGTCTCGCTACAGCATCAATATTTTGATCAATATTTTAAGTGTGCGTCAAAAAAATTTATTCAGTTGAGCCAAGGGATACAAAGAATACACTTCTAAAGCAATATTGCATCAATTTCTGGGATAATTATTGAACAGCTGTGTGGATGAAACTAAATTATGAGCCACAATGCACAAATTCATGTATGTACCATTCATCCCATCACTATTATCCAGTGCTTCATCATTGCATTTGTAAATTAGTAATTTTCCCCAATACCATTTATATTGGGCTGGATCACAATATTGACACGGCAAAAAATGATTATTTGGGCCTAGTGCCAGCAACTGATGCGGATGGTAATGGAGACTGGACTTTTACCTTGGATGTGTAGAGTGAAGATCCAGTCGCTGGTCATATCCAAATACCTGACTACCTTACCTTACCTTACAGTAATAAGGATTTTTAGGCCTCGAGGCCTGTAGTACCCGCTCTCATCGAGCTCATGATTCCTGGCATGTCTCAGTCAGTGTCAGGTATGCTGAACCCGACGTGAGACTTCATGCTAGTGGTGTAGTGATACTGACTCAAAAGCATGGATGCATCAAGCTGTAAGCTAGCTATTTGCTTTGTATTGACTCTTTTGTGTGGGATATTTTTTGAGGGTGTGGGAGATTTTCTTGACTCATGGCACTTGACTCATCTCACTCAGCCCAAGGAAGGCTTCTCCGTGCTGACATGATTCAGTGTTGGAAACTGCTCCATGGCCAATGCTCGATCGCTCCTACTGACTTGTTCACCCTGGCTCCCCAATCTGGGACGAGAGGCCATAGATTGAACGTAAGACATGTCCACGCTCAAACTGACATGCACAAGAGACATTTTGGAGTCCACTGTGGAGAGCCATGGAACTCTCTTCCAGATAGAGTGGTAGCTGATAAAAATATAAATTCATTCACAGCCAAGCTGGCTGACTACAGCGATGCTCTTTATGAGTACCCTCAATAGGCCAAACTGACTATACTTCAATCTGTGTCATTTGATTGTTTTGATTTGCGTAGCCATGTGTTGCACATGTATGTACATTACAATGTATAGGTATAGTATATGTTGCACCATTTTAGGAATACTGAGGTCTTCATGCAGAGGCACATCTCACTCTCAGGTCTCCCGGGTTCGACCTGGTGACCAGTGTGTATGGTGTGCTGGGTTCCTTCCATTCCCTGTGGATGCCATCCTTGCATGCCCAACGAGACAGGGAACCCTAACAGATGAGTTGTACAGATGTGTTGTGTGTCATTATTATGTCATTATTGTCATGTATGTCATTATATTATGTGGGGTACCCAATGTGTCATATCCGTAGAGCAGTGTGCAGATTCTAGACGCTGGATATGTGGGTTACCCAATGTGTCATGTCAGTAGAGCAGTGTGGAGGTTCTAGACGCTGGAGATGTGGGAGACTCAATGTGTCATGTCAGTAGAGCAGTGTGGAGGTTCTAGACGCTGGAGATGTGGGTTACTTAATGTGTCATGTCAGTAGAGCAGTGTGGAGGTTCTAGACGCTGGAGATGTGGGAAACTCAATGTGTCATGTCAGTAGAGCAGTGTGGAGGTTCTAGACGCTGGAGGTGTGGGAGATCAATGTGTCATGTCAGTAGAGCAGTGTGGAGGTTCTAGACGCTGGAGATGTGGATTACCCAATGTGTCATGTCAGTAGAGCAGTGTGGAGGTTCTAGGCGCTGGAGATGTGGGAGACGCAATGTGTCATGTCAGTAGAGCATTGTGGAGGTTCTAGACGCTGGAGATGTGGGTTACCCAATGTGTCATGTCAATAGCGTAGTGTGGAGGTTCTAGATGCTGGGGATGTGGCAGACTCAGTGTGTCATGTCAGTAGAACAGTGTGGTTCTAGACGCTGGAGATGTGGGAGACTCAATGTGTCATGTCAGTAGAGTAGTGTGGAGGTTCTAGATGCTGGAGATGTGGGTTACCCAATGTGTCATGTCAGTAGAGCAGTGTGGAGGTTCTAGACACTGGAGATGTGGGAGACTCAATGTGTCATGTCAGTAGAGCAGTGTGGAGGTTCTAGACGCTGGAGATGTGGGTTACCCAATGTGTCATGTCAGTACACCAGTGTGGAGGTTCTAGACGCCGGAGATGTGGGTTACCCAATGTGTCATGTCAGTAGAGCAGTGTGGAGGTTCTAGACGCTGGAGATGTGGATTACCCAATGTGTCATGTCAGTAGAGCAGTGTGGAGGTTCTAGACGCTGGAGATGTGGTAGACTCAGTGTGACATGTCAGTAGAGTAGTGTGGTGGTTCTAGACGCTGGAGATGTGGGTTACCCAATGTGTCATGTCAGTAGAGCAGTGTGGAGGTTCTAGACACTGGAGATGTGGGTTACCCAATGTATCATGTCAGTAGAGCAGTGTGGAGATTCTAGACGCTGGAGATGTGGGGTACCCAATGTGTCATGTCAGTAGAGCAGTGTGGAGGCTCTAAATGCTGGAGATGTGGGTTACTTAATGTGTCATGTCAGTAGAGCAGTGTGGAGGTTCTAGACGCTGGAGATGTGGGAAACTCAATGTGTCATGTCAGTAGAGCAGTGTGGAGGTTCTAGACGCTGGAGATGTGGGAGATCAATGTGTCATGTCAGTAGAGCAGTGTGGAGGTTCTAGACGCTGGAGATGTGGGTTACTCAATGTGTCATGTCAGTAGAGCAGTGTGGAGGTTCTAGACACTGGAGATGTGGGTTACCCAATGTATCATGTCAGTAGAGCAGTGTGGGGATTCTAGACGCTGGAGATGTGGACTACCCAATGTGTCATGTCAGTAGAGCAATGTGGAGGCTCTAGATGCTGGAGATGTGGGTTACCCAATGTGTCATGTCAGTAGAGCAGTGTGGAGGCTCTAGACGCTGCAGATGTGGGTTACCTAATGTGTCATGCCAGTAGAGCAGTGTGGAGGTTCTAGACGCTGGAGATGTGGGTTACCCAATGTGTCATGTCAGTAAAGCAGTGTGGAGGTTCTAGACGCTGGAGTGTGGGTTACCCAATGTGTCATGTCAGTAGAGCAGTGTGGAGGTTCTAGACGCTGGAGATACGAGTTACCCAATGTGTCATGCCAGTAGAGCAGTGTGGAGGTTCTAGACGCTGGAGGTGTGGGACACTCAACATGTCATGTCAGTAGAGCAGTGTGGAGGTTCTAGACGCTGGAGATGTGGGAGACTCAATGTGTCATGTCAGTAGAGTAGTGTGGAGGTTCTAGATGCTGGAGATGTGGGTTACCCAATGTGTCATGTCAGTAGAGCAGTGTGGAGGTTCTAGACACTGGAGATGTGGGAGACTCAATGTGTCATGTCAGTAGAGCAGTGTGGAGGTTCTAGACGCTGGAGATGTGGGTTACCCAATGTGTCATGTCAGTACACCAGTGTGGAGGTTCTAGACGCCGGAGATGTGGGTTACCCAATGTGTCATGTCAGTAGAGCAGTGTGGAGGTTCTAGACGCTGGAGATGTGGATTACCCAATGTGTCATGTCAGTAGAGCAGTGTGGAGGTTCTAGACGCTGGAGATGTGGGACACTCAGTGTGACATGTCAGTAGAGTAGTGTGGAGGTTCTAGACGCTGGAGATGTGGGTTACCCAATGTGTCATGTCAGTAGAGCAGTGTGGAGGTCCTAGACACTGGAGATGTGGGGTACCCAATGTGTCATGTCAGTACACCAGTGTGGAGGTTCTAGACGCTGGAGATGTGGGTTACTTAATGTGTCATGTCAGTAGAGCAGTGTGGAGGTTCTAGACGCTGGAGATGTGGGAAACTCAATGTGTCATGTCAGTAGAGCAGTGTGGAGGTTCTAGACGCTGGAGATGTGGGTTACCCAATGTGCCATGTCTGTAGAGCAGTGTGGAGGTTCTAGACGCTGGAGATGTGGGAGACTCAATGAGTCATATCCGTAGAGCAGTGTGGAGGTTCTAGACGCTGGAGATGTGGGTTACTCAATGTGTCATGTCAGTAGAGCAGTGTGGAGGTTCTAGACACTGGAGATGTGGGTTACCCAATGTATCATGTCAGTAGAGCAGTGTGGAGATTCTAGACGCTGGAGATGTGGGGTACCCAATGTGTCATGTCAGTAGAGCAGTGTGGAGGCTCTAAATGCTGGAGATGTGGGTTACTTAATGTGTCATGTCAGTAGAGCAGTGTGGAGGTTCTAGACGCTGGAGATGTGGAAAACTCAATGTGTCATGTCAGTAGAGCAGTGTGGAGGTTCTAGACGCTGGAGGTGTGGGAGATCAATGTGTCATGTCAGTAGAGCAGTGTGGAGGTTCTAGACGGAGATGTGGGTTACCCAATGTGTCATGTCAGTAGAGCAGTGTGGAGGTTCTAGACGCTGGAGATACGAGTTACCCAATGTGTCATGCCAGTAGAGCAGTGTGGAGGTTCTAGACGCTGGAGGTGTGGGACACTCAACATGTCATGTCAGTAGAGCAGTGTGGAGGTTCTAGACGCTGGAGATGTGGGAGACTCAATGTGTCATGTCAGTAGAGTAGTGTGGAGGTTCTAGATGCTGGAGATGTGGGTTACCCAATGTGTCATGTCAGTAGAGCAGTGTGGAGGTTCTAGACACTGGAGATGTGGGAGACTCAATGTGTCATGTCAGTAGAGCAGTGTGGAGGTTCTAGACGCTGGAGATGTGGGAGACTCAATGTGTCATGTCAGTAGAGCAGTGTGGAGGTTCTAGACGCTGGAGATGTGGGAGACTCAATGTGTCATGTCAGTAGAGCAGTGTGGAGATTCTAGACGCTGGAGATGTGGATTACCCAATGTGTCATGTTAGTAGAGCAGTGTGGGGATTCTAGACGCTGGAGATGTGGACTACCCAATGTGTCATGTCAGTAGAGCAATGTGGAGGCTCTAGATGCTGGAGATGTGGGTTACCCAATGTGTCATGTCAGTAGAGCAGTGTGGAGGCTCTAGACGCTGCAGATGTGGGTTACCTAATGTGTCATGCCAGTAGAGCAGTGTGGAGGTTCTAGACGCTGGAGATGTGGGTTACCCAATGTGTCATGTCAGTAAAGCAGTGTGGAGGTTCTAGACGCTGGAGTGTGGGTTACCCAATGTGTCATGTCAGTAGAGCAGTGTGGAGGTTCTAGACGCTGGAGATACGAGTTACCCAACGTGTCATGCCAGTAGAGCAGTGTGGAGGTTCTAGACGCTGGAGGTGTGGGACACTCAACATGTCATGTCAGTAGAGCAGTGTGGAGGTTCTAGACGCTGGAGATGTGGGACTCTCAATGTGTCATGTCAGTAGAGTAGTGTGGAGGTTCTAGACGCTGGAGATGTGGGAGACTCAATGTGTCATGTCAGTAGAGTAGTGTGGAGGTTCTAGACGCTGGAGATGTGGAAGACTCAATGTGTCAGTCAGTAGAGCAGTGTGGAGGTTCTAGACGCTGGAGATGTGGGTTACCCAATGTGTCATGTCAGTAGAGCAGTGTGGAGGCTCTATACGCTGGAGATGTGGGAGACTCAATGTGTCATATCCGTAGAGCAGTGTGGAGATTCTAGACGCTGTAGATGTGGGAGACTCAATGTGTCAGTCAGTAAAGCAGTGTGGAGGTTCTAGACGCTGGAGATGTGGGTTACCCAATGTGTCATGTCAGTAGAACAGTGTGGAGGCTCTAGACGCTGGAGATGTGGGAGACTCAATGTGTCATATCCGTAGAACAGTGTGGAGATTCTAGACGCTGGAGATGTGGGAGACTCAATGTGTCATGGCAGTAGAGCAGTGTGGAGGTTCTAGACGCTGGAGATGTGGGAGACTCAATGTGTCATGTCAGTAGAGCAGTGTGGAGGTTCTAGACGCTGGAGATGTGGGTTACCCAATGTGTCATGTCAGTAGAGCAGTGTGGAGATTCTAGACGCTGGAGATGTGGGTTACCCAATGTGTCATGTCAGTAGAGTAGTGTGGAGGTTCTAGACGCTGGAGATGTGGGAGACTCAGTGTGACATGTCAGTAGAGCAGAGTGGAGGTTCTAGACGCTGGAGATGTGGGAGACTCAATGTGTCATGTCAGTAGAGCAGTGTGGAAGTTCTAGACGCTGGAGATGTGGGTTACCCAATGTGTCATGTCAGTAGAGCAGTGTGGAGGTTCTAGATCCTGGAGATGTGGGTTACCCAATGTGTCATGTCAGTAGAGCAGTGTGGAGGTTCTAGATGCTGGAGATGTGGGTTACCCAATGTGTCATGTCAGTAGAGCAGTGTGGAGGTTCTAGACGCTGGAGATGTGGGAGACTCAGTGTGACATGTCAGTAGAGCAGTGTGGAGGTTCTAGGCACTGGAGATGTGGATTACCCAATGTGTCATGTCAGTAGAGCAGTGTGGAGATTCTAGATGCTGGAGATGTGGGTTACTCAATGTGTCATGTCAGTAGAGCAGTGTGGAGGTTCTAGACGCTGGATATGTGGGATACTCAATGTGTCTTGTCAGTAGAGCAGTGTGGAGGCTCTAGACGCTGGACATGTGGGAGACTCACTGTGTCATGTCAGTAGAGCAGTGTGGAGGCTCTAGACGCTGGGGGTGTGGGAGACTCACTGTGTCATGTCAGTAGAGCAGTGTGGAGGCTCTAGACGCTGGAGATGTGGGTTACCCAATGTGTCATGTCAGTAGAGCAGTGTGGAGGTTCTAGACGCTGGAGATGTGGGTTACCCAATGTGTCATGTCAGTAGAGCAGTGTGGAGGTTCTAGACGCTGGAGATGTAATAGCCCTCAAATACTACGACATGATGTCTCGTGCGCAGACGTTAGCGGCGGTGAGCGTTAACAAGAACGTTATAACTTTGTTTGACACTGAACGGTTATTGATATATCACTCTTTCATGAACCTTGCGATTCTTGAGATGTGGACCAATACGGAAAACTCCAACCGACTTAGGTATATGAGTTGTGTTTGGCATGTGTCTTTTCAAGTGCGTGCTGCGTTGCCATTATCAGTACCAATGCCTCTTAAACCTCGCCATACGGGAGCTTTTCACCTTCGCCCTACGGGGGTGGGGGGGGGGGGTGGGGGGGGGGGGGGGGCTGACAGTCTCCCCTGCTAACTTCCAAACCAAGCAACTTAGAGCAATGCAGTAAGAACCAGCATGTTGCCTGTCATGAGAGGAATCTAACAGTATTCGACTTTTAGGTTTCAGGTCAACGGGTGACCTTTCAGGTCATGTGAATAACCTCGGCTCGACCAAGTCCAGAACAGCAATTTTGCTCTGTCAGAAAACCTGGCCTGGATAGTACCGCTGGTCCGCTGCAGACCAGCCGAGGCCCTTATCAGGCCGACCGAGTACCAGTGAGATCGACCAAGGGCCCTCTTAAGCCTAGCAAGGACCCCTCAAACCGGTCATGGACCTTCTCAGGTAGACAAATTATCATCTTTGAAAACGCCGATGAACCAGCTTGACTGACTTAGGACTAGAGATGCAAAATGTCTCCAAAACAAGAACCGGCAACGCCACCGCCACCGCTTATAAATGACTTGGCACCGGCATCAAGCCAGGCCACATGTGGCAGCACCCGCGATGCCCGGCAGCCAGCAATATGCATGTTCATTGTTTATTGTTCATTTATCAAGGGCTTGTCCATAAGTGGCTATTACGGCCCAGTCAATACATGCAGGTAATCACAACACACACACACACACACACACACACACACACACACACACACACACACACACACACACACACACACACACACACACACACACACACACACACACACACACACACACACACACACACACACACACACACACACACACACACACACACACACACACACACACACACACACACACACACACACACACACACACACACACACACACACACACACACACACACACACACACACACACACACACACACACACACACACACACACACACACACACACACACACACACACACACACACACACACACACACACACACACACACACACACACACACACACACACACACACACACACACACACACACACACACACACACACACACACACACACACACACACACACACACACACACACACACACACACACACACACACACACACACACACACACACACACACACACACACACACACACACACACACACACACACACGCACGCACGCACGCACGCACGCACGCACGCACGCACGCACGCACGCACGCACGCACGCACACGCACGCACACGCACACACGCACACCCGCACACCCGCACACCCGCACACCCGCACACCCGCACACCCGCACACCCGCACACCCGCACACCCGCACACCCGCACACCCGCACACCCGCACACCCGCACACCCGCACACCCGCACACCCGCACACCCGCACACCCGCACACCCGCACACCCGCACACCCGCACACCCGCACACCCGCACACCCGCACACCCGCACACCCGCACACCCGCACACCCGCACACCCGCACACCCGCACACGCGCACACGCGCACACGCGCACACGCGCACACGCACACACGCACGCACGCACGCACGCACGCACGCACGCACGCACACACGCACACACACACACACACACACACACACACACACACACACACACACACACACACACACACACACACACACACACACACACACACACACACACACACAGACACACAGACACACACGAAATATGAAATATACACGGCACATTGTAGGTCATTTCGAAAAGTGCTGTCGCAATTGCAGCCGGGACGCAGAGTCCGTCACATGCCGCGGGACGGCGGCTCTTCCCTATCCCGCGCCGTGCCGGGGCGGGGATATGGGCGGGGGGTTTAGACACCCCCCCTCAGGTTTTTCGAGGATAGCGAAAAAACGGCGGCGCGCAGCGCCGCCGTTTTTTGACACAGCTGTTCGGGCATCAATTGCGCACATTATGTTAAAAAAAATACATCGAGTCATCTCAGGTCAGGTCACCAGACCAGGTCACGTGACCCCACCTCCAAAAAAACTTGTGGTCGTACCACAGTCACAGTTTTTAGATGATCGGTTTTATACTTACAGAATTTTATAAGGTTATATGTATCTACAATTTGTTTATCTTAATTTTTTGTTTTATATCAGCGACCTAAGGTCGGGTCAATTTCGTGACCTCCCCATTATAAGTCAATGGGGAAATATTAAAATGCTTCCTATTCCAAAGATACGCAAGATATCAGTCTAATTCCTTCTGGATCATGTTATTAGAGGCCATTCTTGATGACCTAGGTGCTATTTTTGTTCACTGACCCCTACAGGGTCAGCCGAGGTCATCCGAGGTCACCAACAGTTGTATGTCAATAACTCTCGACATAATGACGATAGAGAAGTCAAACCGACACCAATGTGTTTGTCTCGTCGAGGTACATCTTCTCATATGCAACATGACCTACTTGGGTCACCACATGACCTTGACCTTAGGTCAAATTGTTAAGTTGACTTAACAAGGTCACCATATATATCATTCAAAGCGTATTGACTAGATAAACTTAATGGCGTAAAGAGTTTTCCGTTATCTTTATTAAGTAAAAAGTTAATAGCAAAAACGATTTAGCAAAAAAAAAGATTTTCTTTTCTTTTTGGCCTCTGGAGCCTCAAATATTGACCTGAGATCAAATCTGAGGACACTTTAGCGATTACGAATTGCACTGGCTGGCGTTTGCTTTTTTCCGTTTCTTTCTAACTATCATCGTTTCTGAGATATATGGGAATTTCTGGAGCAATGTCCTAAAACAGGAAAATTTGACCTTTGATGATCTCTGGTGACCTCAATATTGGCTTTAGGAAAAAAATATCTAAGTATTTTCGAATGTGCTTCTCGAGAGCTTTCGAACACGCTTTTCTGCGTCTTTCTAGCCCTTTTAGTTTTCGAGTTGGAGGGGGTGTCTAAACACCCCCCCCCCCCCCCGGCACGGCGAAGTTGGCGCCGAGCACCGGCACGGCGAGGGCTATAGGGGAAGAGCCGCCGTGCAATAGCCAGGCGGAAAGGGGGCATTGTCTTGACTTCATTGTACATTAAACAGTATTTTAACCCCCGAACTTGTGCTGAGCCCGGCATGAGAACGGCAAGTCTGTGTTTAGACGGCTTCAGTCACGCCGGGCCTGAATTTGGGCCCGGCGCCGGCTCCGTGGTCCTGAAATTTGCATCCCTACTTAGGACCCTCCCATGCATGCATAGAGCCCTTTCAGACACACGGAGGGCCCACTCTGATCGCAAGAGGGCATTCTCAGACCGGGAAATGACCCTCTCAGATCGATTAGAGCCTTCGCAGCCTGGCAAGGCTATTCATAACAGCAGATGTCACGCCTGGAAGGGTCCTTTGACACTAGAAATGGGAGAATAGGTGGTATTCGGGTCGCAACTTTAAGCATTTCTAAAACAGTTCTTTCAACAGATGAGACATAACTGTGATGTCAAAGGTCTTGTCTATTCATATCGTTTCAGTTAAATTGAGTCAAATATTTTCCCAAGAAATTGTTTTATGGAACCATGCACGCCTTCCAATAAGAGTAATTTTCTGCTTATCTAACGCACATAAAAACGACGTGAAAATGGCTACTACTATCGAATTCTACGTGTAAAATAACCCATAAACCATGTGTCTCATGACTTTCGTAGACCTTTTGCTATTAGTGACCTTTTGTGACCTAACCTTGACCTTGGCCTTTGCTTAAATTTATTTTTCGCTTAGGCGGTATATTTATTATACCTCTGAGAGCACTGTGTGCGATAATAGTCGCAATCTAAGGCTTTGAATAGAAAGTATGGTCCAACAACTCAAATGCTTCGATTTTGACCGTGACCTGACCTGTGACCCTATTTGGAAAATGTAGCTAATGCTTGAGATGCGTCTCATTGAGAGCTTTCGATTGCCGTCTTGCGAGTGTCGCTGTGGTTATTGGTTCGAAAGATAACGAGGGGTCAGAATCTATTCGACTGAATATACCAGCGGGGCGCGTGTTAATAATGTAGGCATCTACAGGTAGGGGAAGATCTGTGCAACATTTGGGCCACGCGAAGTTTTTTAATATAATTACACGGTTTCCGTGAATCCTGTTTGGCCTGACATGCGAGATGTCAGGCTAAATTTGTCAGCCTAAATTTTGATCGCGGTCGTGTGTTCATGTCAGCCTATCCTGGAAAAATCACTATGGATGCTTTGCTGATTACCTAGCTAAAATGAATAGATGGTTGCAGGATCGAACAGCGATGTTAACTAGATTAATTGGATTTAAAAGGTACCTATTTACTAACCAATCTAGGCCTACGTAACAAAATAAAACGGAAAACAGCTTAACCCGCGCATTGCAGGGGCTTTGCGCCGAACACGAACTGCAGTGGGGGGTTGATATCCGCCCCCCCCCCCTAAGATCTCGAAAACTACGCTTCATAGCGAGAAGCAGAAAAAAGCATTTGATAGCTTGATATATGTTCTATCGAAAGTATTTCGGTATTGTTTTAAATCAAGTCAAAATTGAGGTCACCAGAGGTCATCAAATGTCAAATTTTCCAGTTTTGTCCTGTTTTAGGACATCGCTCCATAAATTCCAATATATCTAAGCAACTATGCTAGTTAGAACCTAACTGAAAAAGTAAATGCCAGCCAGTGAAATTTGCAATCGGTTACGTGTCCTCAAATTTGATCTCAGGTCAATATTTGAGGCTCCAGAGGTCAAAAAAGGGGAAAAATGCATTTTCTTTGCTAAATCGTTTTTCGCTATTACCTTTTTTCTTAATAAAGATAACGGCAAACTGTTTACGCCATTGTGTTTATCTTGTCAAGGCGCTTAAAATAATATACATGGTGACCTTGTTAAATTAACTTAAAAAATTGACATCAGGTCAAGGTCAAGTGGTGACCCAAGTAGGGAATGTTGCATATGGGAAGACGTGTCTCGAAGAGACAAACACATTGATGTCTATTTTACTTCTCTATCTTTATTATGTTGGGAGTTATTGACACAAAATGTGATGGTGACCTCGCATGACCTCAAATGACCCAATAGAGGTCACTGAACAAAACCTACACTTGGATCATCAATAATATTATATAATAACATGATCCAGAAGTAATGGGACTAATATCATGCATATCCTTGAAATAGGAAGCATTTGTATATTTCCCCATTGACTTATTATTGTGAGGTTACGAAATTGACCTGACCTTAGGTCACCGATATCAAAATTCCGAGATATACGAATTGTAAGTACTTATGCCCTCATGACATCCTGTATGTTTTTTTTTTTAGAGAGACACATGTATTTGTAATCACACACACAACACCCACCACACACACACACACACACACGTTGTCGCACATGATAGGGACGCTGCCCACTCTACCGATTATACATAATAGCATACACAGCTTATTCTACGAAAATTAGAGATATCGTCTATATAATCTGATATAAATTCACATCGCTACAGGCTTACTGAGATAGCTCTTCAATCCACAGCGCACATGCTGCCACATCTACCCAGCCGACTGGCGCGCCCTCTACAATTCCCGCGACCGATTGGAGCGCTACCTACACCTCCTCCAGCTCCATCAGCATGCCAGCATTGTCCTTGGGGCGAAGGAAGACGACCGGTTTGCCGTGCGCGCCTGGCCGCGGCTCGTTCAGACAGCGCACCTGCAGCCGCTGCAGCCAAGCCACCGCCTCGGCGATGTTGTCCACTTCGATACAGATGTGGTGCATGCCGCCCGACGGGTTTTTGTTCAGGAAGTTCGTGATGGGACCGTCTGGTCCGAGCGGGTGCAGCGGCTCCACTTGGTGTTGCACAGGTTGGTGGACACGGTGCAGACTCCGTGCTCCGGCAGCGCCACGGCCTCGCTGACATCGGCCCCCAGCACAAATCTGAATAGAGCGGTCGGGTGTGGCGATGGCCACGTGGCTCAGCCGACCCAGCTTCCGCAGCATCTTGGGCACACCCAAGTCGCCGAAGTCTCCGTGGGCGGCTCGGCGGAGCGGCAAGTCCACCGTCCGTGACGCCAGAGCCACCTGTGCCGCCAGCCGCGGCCCGGCAGCCGCGACCAGCCGGAGCGCCATCTCAGTCCGGGTGTTCCCCGCCGCTGGTGATGCTCAGTAGTTGACGCGCGGGGTGTCCTCCTGGAGGTCACGCTCGGTCACGGCGCCCTCCTCCAGCAGCTGTCGCTTGTTCTCCTGCACCAGCTGCTCCCGCTGCGGCTTGATCTTGGTCAGGAATCGGCTCGCTGCGGCTTGGACAGCAGCTGCAACGGTGCATCATCATCCCCAAGCCAGATCCAGGTGTGCCTTTTTGCATGGTCTGTATTGACTGATAAGGTAATATTGGTGCTGTTTTAATTTACCTATCCAGTAATGTCACCTGCAACATAAGGAATCGCCCCCCGGATCGCCACTAAGGAGTAAGGACGATCCAGAGGACGACGGGCAGACCCCCTCCCCAGCCCCGCTTACTATATCAAACCTTCCCATAAAAAGACATCCCAAATCCTAATAAAGGCTACACTAGTAGCTCAAATTCTCAAAGTCCCGCAATTACACCGCTTCTGGTATCCCCCATTAAAGGAAATAGTTCACCTTCGGAAAAATTTCAGAACACGATTTTATTATATTTTTTAATGCAGTTTCTTTTTCTCTTTTCAAAAATGGTCCTACATCGCGCCAATTCAGGACAAAAGGTCGCAAATTATTAATGTTATGGTGTGCGTTATTGGTCTGCGCATGCTCAGACCAGTGCTGGCACTCTCAGACGGTACGGTATATCATATATGCACCGCATTCCTTCGCCAAAAAGTCAAATATCTTCGGCTGGAGTCTTTTCAGCCAAAAAATGTTGCAGATAAGGATTTCTCAACACGGGCTACAAAACTGCTATTTCAGTTTAAAATCCCATGTTGAAGGTGAACTATTTCCTTTAATCTGGTGCGTCAGTCCTAGTCCATCGGGCCAGGACCGGGCTACTCCAAGGGCTTGCTTGTCGGAGAGCCCAAACCCCGAGCCCGAGGCCAGGGCACGCACCTCGATTTCAGAGCAGAGAGACTGAGAGTGAGTGAGCGACAGTAATCTACTTTTTTTTCGCCGGGGATAGAGCTTTTCCTTGCTACATTAAATGCTGTTTGCATGCATGTTAATTTTGTTTCAGTTCTAATTCCATCGCAGCAATTCGAGTTGTTCTTTAATCTGCCCTTTAAATTTCGATATGGGCACATTTAAATGCAATGGGCTTAGCACATTCAGTGAATTACATAATTTAGCAGCATATATTCGAAATGTGTGCTGTCTATAGACCGTTCTGGCGTATTGCACTATGATGGGGCCACGATTTCTTAGTGCAGGTTGGTTTTCATCCACGATTCTACATTCTACTAGTCATCTAACTTGAGCAGGGGCTAACCCATGCCTGATTTTGTAGATAAGCAGCATACATTTTAGATCTAACAGTTCAGTTAAAGGCTTCATGCCAATTTCGTGGAGCCGATGAGTCACAGAGTCACAGTACCCAATGCCAAGGATAGCCCTAGCCGCTCTTTTTTGAGGGCTGAACAGGCGATTTAGAGGCGTGGGGTAATTAATAGCCCAGATTAGGCAACTAAGATTAGGTAATTACAGATTAGGTAATTAAGATGAGGTAGTGCTAATGAGTTGTAAAGTGATATAAGTTGAGATTTCTCACGCATCTGCCGGCCCCTGAACATAAGACCAATTGCAATTGAAAGCTTTTGAGCTACATAGTTAATATGGCTTTTAAAGGGAAGGTCTTCATCAACAATAAGCCCAATACATTTCACTTCTTTTGCTTTTTGAATTGATACATTGTCTATAATCAATTGAGGGATATCCCCTGTTGGTTTGTAAGTATAGAGCTGATACGAGGGTTTTAGTACGTTTAAGTAGAGGCGGTTGCATATGAACCATTTCTTTAATTTGGCTAGCTCAATATTGGCTTTGCAGAAAAGTTCATCTAATCGGGGTCCGGAGAGAAATAAATTTGCGTCATCGGCGAAAGTGATGGTTCTAAATTCATTTGATGCATTTTTGCAGGTCATTTACGTACAGTAAAAACAACAGCGGGTCTAACACACTACCTTGGGGCACGCCACATTCCACAACTTTTTCCTCTGACAGAGTTTTTCACCTCTCTCATTCTCAATTTTAACTCGCTGGCGACGGTTGCTCAGGTAGCTTTTTATCAGTTCTAAAGATGTACCACGAATGCCATACTTGTCTAGTTTTCGAAAAATAATTTCAAAATTTACTGAGTCAAACACCTTTTTAATATCTAGATGGATCCCGAGAACTAAATTACCATTTTATTTGTCAGTGCTAGCATAGTCTATGAATTTCAGGAGCGCATGCTCCGTTGAGTGATTATTTCGAAAACCGAATTGTGAATCGCTCAAGATATCATGCCGTTGAATAAAACTGTGGAGTCGAAGGCAAATGCATTTCTCTATGATTTTAGAGAGTGGCGAAATGACCGAAATGGGCCGATAATTCCCTGGCTCGTCTCGTCGTCGTCGGGAATCGCCGAGCGTCGGGCCTATCGTAGTAAAACAAAATCATTAAGATGGTTAGATATTTCATGCAGGTCGGTAGCGCGTCTATCATTGATTTGGATCCGCGTTACCTGGCTGGCTTTGCTCGTTCCTTTCCCGATCACTTCTCTTAATATTTGCCACGTTCTCTTGCTATTTCCCTCATTTTTATTTAACATCTCCTGATAATATTTCTCTTTTTTTATTTTCTAATGACCGCTAGAAGCCGATTTTTGTACGCTTTGAATTCTGCCAGGCGCTGAAGCGTCTTATTTTTTAGAAATTCATTGTAAGTCTATTTTTTTCATTGATTGATATCAGAATACCTGGGGTTACCCAGGGCTTAATGGGCGACGCTTTTCTGTTATGCTTTTGCACTGGCAAAAATATATTGACTCCCGTTTCAATTGCGCTACTCAAGCACTGTGCTGCTTCAGCCGGGCTGTCAATATCAGCAAATTTTACCAATTCGTTCCGTAGCCAAAGGCTTAGTTTTTCGAGGCCTTTCTGAGTTAATTATTCTACGCTGCACGATTCCCGACGGGGCAGGCAGAGGGTTGTGCCCGATGTCTATGTCGAGAATGATTGGGAAGTGATCTGATATTGTCAATTCCAGAATTACTCCCGACGTCCCAGGATTCAGCGAGTTAGTGAATATTCCGTCAATTAGCGTGTTGGAGGTCAAGCCAACTCTGGTTGGCCTGCTGATCGTGGGGAAGAGGTTATGCGATAACAACAAATCTAGAAGTTGTGCTACTTTGTTGTCGTCCTTGCACTGTAACAGATTTATGTTAAAATCTCCCCCAATTAGGACAATCTTATTAATTTTGTTGATCTTATGCAAGAGGGTACGAATTTCATCCATGAATTGCTCTATGTTGCTGTCGGGCGGCCGGTAGATACAGCAGATAATTACGTTTTTCCTATTACCCCTATTGATTTATAGTACAAGATTTTCCATCGCCGGCTTCTTCGTCATCAGATCTCCTCTCCTTACAAAGTTCTCTCCATTTCGCAGATAAATACCAACTCCCCCTCCGGTCTTGTGCTCACGATTCTGTCCACAAAAAAAAATGAAGTTTGCGATTTGTGTCTCTGGTAGCGAGTCTCGAAGCCAAGTTTCGGTCACTAGAATGGCATTCAACGTTAGGTTAGAGTTGTGAAGGAAATCCTTCATGCGTTCCCCATTTTTCACCAAGCTACGAACGTTGAAATGCATCAGCCTGAAATTGGGAGAACCAAACTGATGATTTTGATTTGGTATGGCGATGGGATTGTAGTATTCACATTGTTCAAGTGTGTTTATTTTAGAGATAATTATTTCTTCTTTGGCATCATTTGGATCAACTAAATCAATAAGTTTAAGCTTTTCTGTAATTTGTAGATTCAGAGGCATACACCTCTATAATATTTTAAATTTATTTATGCACAGGGATTTCCAACTTCAGTACAAGTTTTGGGAGAATAGAAACTAAAGAAACTAAGGAGACTAAGGAGACACCACAGAGGCTACCTATCATTCTCCGAATTCCTCAATACTGTGCCCATGGGTAAGCAGTAGCTGCTTGCAGAACCGGAAAACAAAGTTTTGGACCCATTCTCGGGACTAATGCCACTAGGCTACTGGGCTAGGCTATGGTGATGTACCATGTTCTTAATTTAGATTCTAGTGTATAGGATCCAGTGAGTAAAATCAAGATAGGAGCTGGGGACCTGAGCTGTAACCACACATGCGTGATTTCATCATCTATACTAATGGCCCTTTGACATGTGGGGCTAACACATAATTTGATTTGGATCGCAAGTTCATCAGCAGCGAACAGCAGCTAACTCCGGCAGGCACACAGGGGGTTCCAGTTTATGTTTTGACTAAAGTTCAATATAGCATCTATCAATATAGCATCATCAGTTGCAAACTGATCGGTGAAAAACTCTGGCTTTGGCACAACTGCAAACATTTTTGGAGGTGGGGTCACTTGACCTGGTCTGGTGACCTGACCTGAGATGACCCAAGGTTATTTGTTTTTATCAAAGTGTGTGCAATTGATGTCCTAACATGTGTGCCAAACTCCGGCGGCACTGCGCACCGCTGTTTTTTCGCTATCTTTGAAAAACCTGAGGGGGGGGGGGCGGAAATCCCCCCCCCCCCCCCCCTGCAGTGCGCGGGTTAATACATCACAATGTAATGTTTGAGGCTGCAACCTACGCCGCCGCGTATTTATTTTATTTTGTTTTGCTTTTTGGCTGCGTCTAAAATGTGATAACAGGGCAATGAATGAATAGTTTCCAAATCCCCTAATATGGGAACAAATTTAGAAGTAGCCTTCAATTAGGAAAGGTTTCCTTTGGGAGCACAAGGAGAAATACACAAATTATGGGAATTTCGAACGCGTATTTCGGTTTCCCGCATTCTAATTGTCACCGGCTAGCGTAAAACCGGACATAAGTCAGTCAAAAATATAGATATTGCTTTGAAATTTGGTTTGGGTATCTTCCACACTTGGTTCTCAAATATGTCTTCCGGTTTTTGAATATATTTGAGAATTTTGATTTTGTAATGAAAAAAAGATATCTCCAGCAGATATCTCCAGAACGGGAAAATTTCCACAAAATCAAAATTTTCAAATATATTCAAAAACCGGAAGAAAAAAATTGGAGAACCAAGTATGGACGATGCCCAACCCGAATTTCAAAGCAATATCTATATTCTTGACTGATTTATGTCCGATTTTACGCTACCCGGTGGCAATTAGAATGCGGGAAACCGAAATACGCATTCCGAACTTCGGAAGCAAACCCCGCGAGCTAAACTTCCGAAAAATAGAGGTTGTTTGTATTTTTTAATACCCTCACATATAAAGGCATCGATGTATCACTACTCCGTTTTACATAGTTTAACCCTATTTGTAACAGGGGGGTGGGGGCGGATTCCGCCCCCCCTCTCATGTTTTTCGCAGATATCTCCAGAACGGCTAGGAGCAGTTCCATGAAATTTGGGGAATTTTCCCAAAATCAAATTTCACATACCCAGTCAATATTTTCATTTCTTACCTGAACAAAGGCGGTTCCAGGGCACGTTTTTGGGAGGTTTCTGCGGCGACATTTGGCGATAATACGGAAATGCGATCTTCACGGTTTCTTCCTAACTGCCTCAAGTATAAAGGAGTTACATCGGATTACGGTGATTGAAACAAGTGCAAATTAATTGATGTTAATGAAATATCATAAAAATGTCATGGCAGAGGCAGTTTCAGGGGCTTGAAAAGGGGAGGTTTCTAGGAAGTATTAAATGATTGGCGAGAAGCCAATAGAGCAATGTAATGGGCATGTATAGCTATCAAGATGTCAAAGATAGATTCTCCTTCCATTATTTGCATAATTTATTACATATAGAGTTGCAGGGGCGTGGTCAGACACATGAAAAGGGGGTGACAGGCATGGTGATGACGATATTCCAGCGATTACGGCGTAATATACGGTTATTTTATAATGATAGATGCATATATGAGGACAGGAGAAGGAATGATGTAATTTTTTGCAGAGGCGCGCTCAGGAATGGAAGAAAGGGGGTCATATTATTGCAAGGAAACCAAGATGCATGGGCCTACAATGACATAACATACTGCAGTTTTCGGATGAAACATGCACCACAGGGTACTCTACGAACGATTATAAGATAATAGGCGAGTCCATGAAGGGTAAAAAGGGGGTAAGTAATATGAATTTAAGTTGTAAGTGAAATAGTCACTGTTGACTAGTTAGTATCATAATAGCGGGTAATATACCTATCAAAAGGTCTTGCACTTCCCCAGTTTTGATTCTGGATACGCCTATGATGAAGTACAATCTGCAAAAAGGAACTATCTACAATCAGTAACGTATTTATAGTGCTGGATTGCAAAATATCTGCGGTTAATATATTTTTTTCTTATTTGACCTCCTTTTTCACTAACCTGGTACCGCCTATAGCAACACAAACAAATCCTCTATAACTGCTTTGTCTAATGTCACACTAACACACGATTTCATTCATAAAAAACATAACAAAATTGTTTTATTACGGATTTACTTCACCCCCATATTGAGTGACCTGCACACGCCTATTATTTTTGGATTTGCAAAAGCTACCGCCATATATCAATTTCCAATTCAATCTCTATTGATCCCCATTGTTTTCGTTAAAATCGGTTGATAAACATGACAGCTGTGTTGGATCACAAATACCTCTAAAAATTTGTAGTTTTTGCCCTCCTGTTCCCCCTATCAAAAACAAATGGACTTTTCATGTGTTCAGAAATGTAAATTGTGTTGAGGGAAATAAAAAGCCGTTTGATTTTTTCAAAATCGGACGGGTAGATCTCGAGATATCCGGGGGCGGAATCTGCCCCCCCCCCCCCCCCCCCCAATGTTACAAATAGGGATAGCCAGGAGCCTTTTACAAATAGGGTTAAAAAATGAGAGAAAATCGACACACCCTAATGGGATTGGCCATACCAACTTTTAAGAGCTGGATTTAGCAAACTGCCATATAAACTTTGGAACCAGCGACACCAATTTGGAATCAGCTATACGAACTTGGAATATTTTTAGGCTCAAGACCAGAAAGTATGAAATCAATTGCGCCGCGGAGCGGCGCGAAAATTTTAAGTCTTATGCCCTGGATACACATTCTCATAAATGAGTCGCATTGCGTATGGTGCGGACCTATAAGATAGCGCGTTTAAAAGTGCGGTAAAAAGTGTTAACCCTCGCCCTAAAACGACCACCCCTGAGGTTTTTCTTGCATAACTTTTTACATATGCGGCGTATCTTGCTAAAATTTGCAGCAGCTGAGTTTACAACAATTATACGCACGCTATATACATTTCTTTGAAATTGGTTGAGAATTTTGGGAAATAGTGACGTTTTGATGACGTCATGTTGTTGGAAAAACAATAAATGTTTGAAAAATCGTAGAAAGCAGAGTTTTAAAACAAATTGCAAACTCAAATCAGCGAAGATATAAAATGTCATTTTCTTTAAGATGGCAATCTCGGATTTTCATAATTTTGGGTTTTTGACCCCTAAAAACAACAAAAACTTTTTTTTAAATCATAACAAAATCAAAATTTTAAAGATGTTAAAAAAAAACGGAATGTATGTGAGAGAACTGAGTATGGATAATGCTCAAACCAAATTGCAAAGCAATATCTCTATTTTTGACTGAGTGATGGCTCCCTAAGTGTAAGAAACTAATGACGTCATTTTTGTAATCACTTTTTTGGACTGATTTTGACCAGATACGAATAAATAATTACCTTTTTGTATTTTTGAGGCAAAACTGGTCTAGGAACATGCTTTTTGTTAACATTTATCAATTTCTAATTTTGAGGTTTTCTGACGGAGCAAAATCGCAGTTCTGGACCTGATCGATCGAGGTCATTCACTTGACCTGGAAGGTCAGTCGTTGACCCGAAACCTACAAATTGTATACCTTTTAGATTCCAAACATCACAAGTAACATGTTGGTTCTTACCGCATTGCTCTATCTTGCTTTGTTTGGAAGTTAACCCGCGAGTTACTGGGGTATATTTCATAACGCGACTTACTGGGGGGGGGGGGCTATTCCCCCCCCCCCCCCCCCGCCCCCCGTTCGGATCTCCCGAACTACTAAACCGAATGTAAAAATTCAAACGGCATTCGATAGCCCTGGAAAATTTATCGAGGGAAACATAATATTGTTTACCTCGGAGTCACCGATGACGTCACAGGTCAGGTCAAGTACAAAATGTTTGACCGTGTCAAAAGGTCTTGATGGATGGGATTGTCGCGCAAAATTGCGATATTAAACGCATAAGCTGTCGATAAATCGGTATGATTCGTGTGTCTGACACTTCTAAGTACCTTTCTAAGCTGTTTATGACCTTGGGTCAGGTCAAGGTCATCCGTGGTCACGATGTCAAACTGCAGATTACGGTCATTAGGCGTTGTAACACATGTTTATGGGGGTTGTTTTTCGTCTAGAACGCGAAAAATGACCTTAGAACATTGTTTGTTCTATATAAATAGAAGTAAAAAGCAAAAATGGAAATGTGTTTTTTTATGCAAACCGAATGTAAACCATCCGGTGGCACACTGCCGCTACCTTTTCGCGGGCAGCCGGGGGTCCCGCCAGCTCGGGGCGCCGCTGATTGGCTATCTCCACCGGTGACGTCATCACGAATCCGTGACGTCACAGAAATTGCATCGGCGAAGCTCATATATCTGTGCCGCCCGGACTCCCTCTGAATCCATATCTGAACAATGTGAACACATTGGTAACACCTCCGACATGGAGGGAGCACAGGCTCTGCGTGGGTCTGGAACCTCCTTGCGGAGGGAGCACAGCTCCTTTTCCTGAGACCGTTTGTACACGATACATACAATGCATACAATACACTACATGTGTGACCCCGCCGGCGGGCTTCTGGGCGGGAGCCGCGGCTCAACCGTCCCGGTCCAGAGCCCCGTTGGGCTCTGGGCGGGAGCCGCGGCTCGACCGTCCCGGTCCAGAGCCCCGTTGGGCTCTGGGCGGGAACCGCGGCTCGACCGTCCCGGTCCAGAACCCACCGGCTGGGTTCTGCGCGGTTAATCGCGGACGGAATGTACCTGTAGATGCACTTTCGCGTCGCGAACACTGAGGTCATGATTCTCGGCCACGCGGGGGGGGGGGGGGCATCTGCCTTTGACAAGGTTTGTCAGAGCTGCCGCGTTGTCTATGTATACCGTATAACCCTGGGGGGGGGGGGGGGGGGGCATCTGCCTTTGACAAGGTTTGTCAGAGCGGCCGCGTTGTCTATGTATACTGTAGAACCCTGGGGGGCTATACAGGTGGATAGCAGCCCAGCGACTTGTTCTGCGATATAGATAGGGGCTTCTGTTTTGAGCCGCAGGGCCAGTGAGCCGTGCCCATCCTCCCACCCCAGCTGGTGCCTGGTAGCGTCAGAGTAGAGCGCTTGAGGGTGGAGCCGGTGGCGCGTGTCATGGTCCTCCCTTGTGAAGCGCCAGACCGGATCGAGGAATCCGTCTTCTACATACTGTGGCCGGTCTGGGTTCCCTCGTAGAATTTCGATGAAGAGCTGGAGCGGGAGTTTAGCGACGGGGCGGACAAAATTAACGAAGCCGGCCAGCCGCTGTTTGAACAGGAGGGAGGGGGCGAGCCGGCGAGTCGGCAATGGCTTTCACCACAGCAGCCTGTGTGGCGGGCGAGATGGAAAGCGAGCCAACTTTTAAATCCAATCCAATGCCGAGGTAAGTGTTTGCGATGGGATTAACACAGACTTTGATTGGTTGATCCTGAGACCCCAGGCTTTGCACAGCTCTGGGATTGGTAGCAGATCAGTGGGATTTGTCGACGAGAAAGTCGTCCAGGTAAACTCGGACAGTTACCGCTGGATGCGTCTCCATGACGGCCCGGGCGACCGCTTTCATTATGCACTGCACGATGCCGGGGGCCGATGCCAGCCCCATCGGCAGGACTGTCCAAAAGTAAGTGCGGCCGCGGTAACGGATACCAAGGAACGGCCGAAGACCTTTGCCTAATGGAATATGGAAGAATCCATCAGTCAGGTCAATTTTGATTGCGAAGCGAGCGTTTTTGTCGCTCAACACGTCAAGTGGTTTAGGCAGTCCGCAAGTCGGTTTAGTCAGCGACGCTTTAGGGGCAATAAATCATAGAGAACCCTGACTCGCTTATCGGTTTTGGGCAGCACGAATAACCGATAGGATGAAGCGATAGGTCCCTCCTGGATCAAGGAGGCTTTAGCCAGGGAGGCGACAGTTTCGTCCAGAATGTGACTGGGCGCTGTGACCGCGTTGAAACCTCGAGCCGCGCGTGGAACAAATGTTTTGGCGCCGGTTCGGATTATCGACTGAGCCCGGTGGTCCGCCACCGACGCCGTAATTTGCGGCGCCGGATGGAACATTACTATAAAGTGCTGTGAGAAGTGGTCGATTTTTGTCATTTAACCCGGCAGTCACTGGGGTATATTATGTAACACGACTCACTGGGGGCTTTTTTAGCCCCTGGTATCTTCATAACCATTGATCGCAGCGGGACGCGCAAGGCGGCATTCGAAAGCACTCAATGAGATAAACCAAACTCATACTTAAACATTTCAAATTAAGGTCACATGTCAGGTCACGGTCAAGTAAAACGTCAAGATCAAGGTATTTTAGTTTATGGAGAATACTTGCCATCCATAGCCTTCGATTGCGCCTATAATCATCCAAAGTGCTGTCAAAAGTATGATACATATCCCACATGAGCTAAAGTGAGATTGTTGGAAAAGATCAAGGTCAAGGTAAGGTCACAAAAGGTCACTACACACACAATATCTACGAACGTCATGCAGCACATGTTTTATGGATGCTTTTAAGCGTATAATTCGATAGTGATAGACTAGTCATTTTACCACCTGACATTATTTACGTGAAGTTAGTGTCAAGTTCAGGTCAAGTTCAGGTCACTGAAGGTCAAAATTTTTAATTGATAAATCGGGATGAAAAAAAGCATGTTTCTTTATCAGTTTTATCTTTAAAAAAATACAGTGCTGGCATTTATTTGTCTGTATCTGGTCAATAAAATTAAAAAAACGCAATTTCAAAATATGGCGTCATGATTTACCCATACTTCACATGCCATGTCAGTCAAAAAGATGATATAATATGGAAATTTGGTATGGTAGTTGCCCATATGTCGTTATCTGACATGTATTCCGTTTTTTTTTTCTAATATCTTTGAAGAAATTTGATTTTGTGGACTTCAAAAAAGAAAGAAAAAAAGTGGGTTCAAAAACCAAATTTTCGAAATTTCTAGATAGCCCTTGATAGCCCTTGATTGTAGCCCTTGCAATGTTCTACCTTTTAACGTTTTTCAATTGCATTTTCTTCAAATGTGGCATTTCTACGGCCTGGCAAAGTTTAGCTGATTTTTGTGTCTAAATCGTGTTTAGTGACGTCACTAAATTCACTATATCTAAAAAAATATCACGCAATTGTTTCATTTTGCACAAAAGGTGTAAAAATGATGCCCGGAAAGGTGCGGAAAGTTTGGCGTCGATATCTGCATTAGTTGTTGAGATATTCTTAATATTCCTAGGGGGGTAAAAAAGCCCCCCCCCCCCAGTGACTCGCGGGTCAAATAAGAATATCATCTGTTCATATTCGAACGGCGTCAATGGACATCGGCAGGGGCATTCAATATCGACATGGACATTAAGTTGCGTTACTTTGCATTTTGTTTTGCCCATTCTCAATTAATATAGAAATGCAAAATTGATTTAGTTGGTGTACAAAATATCATTTTTATTTCAAACAGATGCATGGGAATTAACACGAAAGTAAAAGTGAATGACTTGTTGCTTTGGATCATTCTGTAAAGACATTATGTTGATCAGTTGCGTCACCTAGGCAGCAAATCCTTCACTGTCATTGCCTGTTCCCGGCACACAAAATGACCTCAAGTCAGGTCAACATTTCTACGCTATCAAGACGCCGAGACGTCACCGTGCTGTTTGTGCAGAGGACCGCGAGCGGATCATACAGGCCTACCAGGATGGAAGCGACTACGTTGCAGTAGCCCGGCACCTGAGTTTTCGGAGGCCGACGGCGTGGTCAATTTGTCATGATTCTCTGACCTGATACCTCGTTCTTTTTGCCTTTTTTGTTACTTGGAAAAAAATAAAATGAAAATAAAGTGCGCATCGTTGTATTTTTCGGAGGTGATTTAAACGTGATTTCAGTGAACGAATCGACTGCACAACTCTTGTCACTTTTTCCGCAACGTAGATCAAATAAGTATCTCGCAAGGTCTGGTGCAAAACCGATTAAACTAAACGGTCCTATTGCGAACCTACACGAAATGGACAAAATATAATAAAACTTTCTAAATTTCCATTTTGCCGTCAACGAAACTGAATGGCGCTTGCCTAAGTCAACTAAAACTTCCCTATATCTGATGAACGCTGTCAGCTCCATTGCATTTTGTCAGAATCCAGTGACCAGTGTTGACACGGTGCACTTTATAGATTTCCAATGCCCTTTGCCGCGGGAGTTTGTTACGCCGATGTGAGATGCACTATGTCAAACAGTGTGTTAGCTGACGGCAGACCAGCTTCACTGGATACCGGTCCCATCACATCTGAGAGAGATGCTCCACGACCAGCCTCACTGGATACAGGTCCCATCACATCTGAGAGAGATGCTCCACGACCAGCCTCACTGGATACAGATCACATCACATCTGAGAGAGATGCTCCACGACCAGCCTCACTGGATACAGGTCCCATCACATCTGAGAGAGATGCTCCACGACCAGCCTCCCTGGATACAGGTCACATCACATCTGAGAGAGATGCTCCACGACCAGCCTCACTGGGTACAGATCACATCACATCTGAGAGAGATCACTGATAAAATATTGTACTACCTTAACCCGCGCCGTGCCGGGGGGGGGGGGGGCGTTTAGACGCCCCCCCCTCCGTTTTTTGCCAATAGCTAAAAAACCGTTGAAGCCAGGTAGCTGAAATTTTCAGTACCTGTCCGCTGAACATTTTTACAACTTTTGTGAAACCAAAAGTTTCAGGTCTTATCAGGTCAGGTCACCAGGTCAGGTCACGTGACCCAACCTCAGAAAAAGTTTGTGGTCGTGCCACGTCTACAGTTTCCGGGTGATCACTTTTAAACTTTTAGAGTTTGATAAGGATATCATTACCTACAATTTGCATATCTCGGATTTTTTTTTATTTGGTGACCTAAGGTCTGATCGATCACGTGACCTTCCCCATTATAAGTCAATGGGGAAATATTGAAATGCTTTGCTTTCCATGTAAACGCATCCAATCAACGTTTTTTCTTCAGGATCATGTGGTAATAGACCATTCTTCATTACCCAGATACTATTTTAGTTTATTTGACCCCCCACAAGGTCATCCGAGGTCACATGAGGTCACATACACTTCTTTGCCAATAACTTTTGATCGAAGAGAGATAGAAACTTGAAGAAGGCACGAATGTGATTTTCTCGTCAAGACGCATCGACTCATATGCAACATGACCCACCGTGACCGACTTGGTCACCATGTGACCTTCACCTGAGGTCAAATTTTTATTGACTTTCCAAGGTCAAGATGTATATTTTTCGATGCGCCTTGCCGATGGAAACACGATGGAGCCACAATCAATGCTCTATCTTGAATAGCAAAAAAGTTATTCGCGAAAAACGTTTTCCAAGATAACAGCCATTTTGACCTTTGATGACCTCTGGAGCCTCAACTATTGACCTGAACTCAAATCTGACGGTAAAACGTTACTGGAGCGTTTCAAGAGCTATCTATTGCTTTTTTCGGTTTCGTCCTAGCTATCATAGTTCCCGAGATATCGTGGGATTTCAGGATCAAGTTACCTAAAACGGGAAAATTTGACCTATGATGACCTCTGGTGACCTCAATAATAAACTGAGCGAAAAAAATGACTAAAGTAGTTTCTAATTCATTGTTGACGAGCTTTCCAACGCTGTTTTTGGTTTTGTGCTACGTTGCCTAGGAGCAGAGTTAGAAGGGGGGGGCGTCGAAACGCCCCCCCCCCCCCCCCCGGCACGGCGAAGGTGGCGCCGAGCACCGGCACGGCGCGGGTTAATGTGGTAAAGGGGTCGTTGTCAATAGGTCCGACCCACTTACCACCGATATATCACCGTTTCACTACCTCCCGGTAGTATTACTTACCACCCACTTACCCTTTACTAACCCAAGGGTGGTAGAGGGGTCGTTGTCGATTTGTCCGACCCACTTACCACATAGCTACTACCCTGTTACCACCCCCAGTAGTAGCATTTTCCACCCACCAACCACGCTTCTACGACCCACCTGCCACCCCCTGCAACCATTACCACCCTCCTACTACCCTGCTACCACCCTCCTACTACCCCACTACCACCCTCCTACTACCTCGCTACGACCCTCCTACTACCTCGCTACGATCCTCCTACTACCCCCTTACCACCCTCCTACTATCCCGCTACCACCCTCTTACTACCTCGCTACCACCCTCCTACTACCTCGCTACGACCCTCCTACTACCCTCTTACCACCCTACTACTACTCCGCTACCACCCTCCTACTACCTCGCTACGACTCTCCTACTACCCCCTTACCACCCTCCTACTACCCTCCTACCACCCTCCTACTACCCCCTACTATCGCAGTATCATCCACCTTACTACCTCAGTAGTAAATCGAACGAGAAGGCATTTGTATTTGTATTGTATTAAAGTACGAACTATCCACACGAATGGGGTTTGTACAGTTCTTGGTCATATACGGTAAATTGGCAGGTAACACAGGCTAAAATCACTGTATACAGACTACAGTTATGATACACACGCCGTCGCCGGGCGCCGCCGCCGCCGCCGAGCGCAGTCGCCGCCGCTGGGCGCAGCCGCCGCCGCCGCCGCCACCGGGATCCAGGGGGCCAAAGGGTCCATAGCCCCCTCCCCAACCGCCTGAAATCGGCACAAAATTGACACATTTCCTGATTAGAAAACAATCTAAGCAACTTTTACTAAGGGAAATTTGTTTTACATCAGCCCCCCAAATTCAGACTGGTTATTGATTCGACTCTGATTGAATTAATTGGAATCGTTCAATCAAAATCCCTTGAATCAAAGAAGAATCGATTCACCACCGGACTTTTTATTCATGAATCATGATGTAATCAAAACCCGCACAGGACAAAGGCTGATTGAATCAAAAAGACTGTGCAATGCTATTTCCATGGTGAGTCAAACATGATTTGATTCTTTGAATCGGAAAGATCCATGAATCAAACAGTGACTGAATCATTTATATTCCAAAATGAATCGTGATTGAATTCTTCCAAAAAAGGTGAATCAATAACCAGTCTGCCCCAATGCATAAGCATG
>JAXIVJ010016052.1:0-29954 GCA_036785665.1 Chirona hameri
AAAAAGGACAAGAGGCATTTAATTACGATATTAATTATTTTAATTGAAGAACTAGAACTCAAAACATATATTTAGCCGCTCAAAGCTACACATACTCACGTACAGCATTTTTAAACACCAGAAGAGGTGTACCCTAGTACACGTAATTTGGCCAAACCACTTAATCACGTTGGAGACATTGGGATGGCATAGGCCTGCGTGCAAGCGTTACTCTGGAGTCTGAACTGTCGTGGATTGTGCACGGATCGCCTAAATCTGCAGTAAGCGTTTGGACATAACACCAAATGCATCCCCAAACACTTCAAAATGAATAATGGACACGCTTCCTATGTCGCACCATTTCATTTTAGCCCACACGTCAAAAGTCATTGACTTCGGATTTGCTTGAAGAAAATTATAAAAGGATTTGCAACTTTACAGCGTACGTGCTGATAATATTTCGGCTCTCGGGTGCATTGACTTCTGAAGTTAGATTGGCCAATTTTATGTCTTAAAATCAGATTCAAATGGCGGCTGAGAGCATGTTTTTTGCCGCTAACAACCGAATCCACAGATATGTACAGGCAAATTAGTAATTAGGCACATTAGCGAAACATTGACCCGTAAGACGGGAAATTGGGGCTTTTCACCGATAGGCATCTGGTCGTGCTGTTGGTACATGGAGTCGTGACCTTGTGTGTTCTGCAGGTAGCGTACTGATAGTATCATTAGTATCGTTCATCGCCGGGTCGTTAACTGGTGGCAGGGAACTGCTGACAATCTCCGGACTGTAGACGTGTAAATCTCGACATGGCTGTGTCCACAGTCATCTCCTGCTGCATTGACTCAGCTGAGCAGCCCACAAGACGAGTCCACAGCCATCTCCTGCTGATTGACTCCGGAGTCCACAGCCATCTCCTGCTGCATTGACTCAGCTGAGCAGCCCACAAGACGAGTCCACAGCCATCTCTTGCTGCAGTGACTCAGGAGTCCACAGCCATCTCCTGCTGCATTGACTCAGCTCTGCAGCCCACAAGACGAGTCCACAGCTATCTCCTGCTGATTGACTCCGGAGTCCACAGCCATCTCCTGCTGCATTGACTCAGCTCTGCAGCCCACAAGACGAGGCCCTGACGAGAGGCCAGCGATTTAACCAGCGATTTAGCCAGCGATTTAACTGCAGTCACATCGCTCGGTAATTGAAACGGTATCTAAAGCTGTACGGCTCGACACGTGTGACAATTACAGATAGGAGATGACACAGCACGTGTTGCGTCAGACCTGCATTGTGGTGTCAGGCAAGATCATAATTGAATGTGGTATTGATTCGATATAGCAGCGCACGATGAATTGGTCCGATTGGGCGCGAAACACGTGTTTTTCGCCAAGGGGTTTCCGGCCGTCTCTGACCTGATTTCTGGCGCGGCGCACCAGTCACGTTAATCGAATCATTTGTTCCGCACCACATGGTCGATGAATACAAAATTGATGATATTTATTAGGACGGTACACCCGCCGCTCGGTCAGGGGCAGCGCGGTTTCCCGGTAACCGAGATTTGAAAACCACAGGAGCCTTGGTAAAATAGAGCGGTTTTAGGCGTGTCCCATATTATATATCTTGTGCCGAATATGTCCATCCCAGTTGTCAAATATACAGTTTGACATTAAACTTCGAGCATAACTCATCCGCGGGCATCGTGTTTAGGTTAGATGTCTAGCGCATTAAGCTCCTGTACGATTTCGATACACTCATAGATACAAATGATATAAATCATAGATACTGTGTGTGCTGCGTAGTGTATTTATTGTTATATCTTATCTTCACGACTTCGCCTGTCAGTGGAGCGTAGCTCTGTTGGCGATCATATGAAATAAATAAAATAAATAACATAAAAATAAGCTTGTTACGGCATGACACCAAGGAGTGATATACTTATAATACTTAATATATATATATATATATATATATATATATATATATATATATATATATATATATATATATATATATATATATATATATATATATATATATATATATATATATATATATATATATATATATATATATATATATATATATATATATATATATATATATATATATATATATATATATATATATATATATATATATATATATATATATATATATATATATATATATATATATATATATATATATATATATATATATATATATATATATATATATATATATATATATATATATATATATATATATATATATATATATATATATATATATATATATATATATATATATATATATATATATATATATATATATATATATATATATATATATATATATATATATATATATATATATATATATATATATATATATATATATATATATATATATATATATATATATATATATATATATATATATATATATATATATATATATATATATATATATATATATATATATATATATATATATATATATATATATATATATATATATATATATTTGCATAGTCTTCATTGTTTTGTTATCGTGATGTGCATTGTGACTTGTCCCCTGTGTTCGCTAGCAGAAAGACATCATATTGCCTTTAAAGTTAATGAAACTAGTTTATTATATACCTTCTTCTTCCAAGTGTTCGCGGAACAGCTACAACATTCCTTTTACAAACAATATGCATACAGCGGTTTACTAAATTGTTTGCAATAACTTTAAGTTGTGTTCTTGTGAATGCTAATTATTTAGTACAGGCTCGTTCCCTAGGCCAGGTAAAACAGGAATTCAAAAGTGGTGTGTGCTACGAATTGACTATAGACAATAGTCCATACTGAAAAGAACAAGCATAACGTTGTAAAATGAGAAGAGAAAGAAGAGATGCAAAGGTGTAAAAATGAAACGAACACATTTTAAGGCGTACCTGTACACTGACAACGCGTGCGCTACAACCATACCTGAAGTGCCTATTTCAAGCTCGAAAATTATCGTGACTACATATTATAAGAAAAACATACATATATACATAGGTCAGGTTTTGTTGTTCATGACCTGGGAGAGCCATACAGTTCCGGTGGCGTCTTCCATCTGTCTTCGGCACTGTCTTCAGGTCCGGCGCTCCAATGACGAGAGAATCTCGCAGCCGTAACTCGCGCTCCGTGTTCCGCTGCTTCACTGCTGGGCGGGTCCGGAGCCTGGGACTCCACTGTTCTGGTGCCGAGATGCTCCTGTGGCGGAGCTCCACGGAGCCGTCACGGCCGGGAGTCGGGAGCCACTCCTGGCCGTTCCCGGGCGCCCGCAGCTCCGCCGGGCTGGCTGCTCGGCCGCTCGGTTTTTGCCTGGTAGCGGCATCTCCGGTCGCTGGGAAAGCTCGCTCAGCCGGCTAGAGGCTGTGAGAGCCCCGTCCGTCACGCGTCACACCACTGTGCGTGAGACGTACTACAGAGGCTGCAGCTACAGAGTGTGACATGGTCTCCGGTGTGACGTGTGAGGATGACAGGTCGGTGTGACATGCAGGAGGCCGGTGGGCAGTCTGGTGGCCGGAGACTGGAACGCAACATTGGCCGGTACCGAGCGCGAGTACTGCGGCACAGCATCAGGCAGCGGCACGAGTACTGCGGCACAGCATCAGGCAGCGTCATGAGTACTGCGGCACAGCATCAGGCAGCGGCGCGAGTACTGCGGCACAGCATCAGGCAGCGTCATGAGTACTGCGGCACAGCATCAGGCAGCGTCTCGAGTACTGCGGCACAGCATCAGACAGCGGCACGAGTACTGCGGCACAGCATCAGGCAGCGTCATGAGTACTGCGGCACAGCATCAGGCAGCGGCGCGAGTACTGCGGCACAGCATCAGGCAGCGTCATGAGTACTGCGGCACAGCATCAGGCAGCGTCTCGAGTACTGCGGCACAGCATCAGACAGCGGCACGAGTACTGCGGCACAGCATCAGGCAGCGTCATGAGTACTGTGGCACAGCATCAGGCAGCGTCACGAGTACTGCGGCACAGCATCAGGCAGCGTCATGAGTGCTGCGGCACAGCATCAGACAGCGTCATGAGTACTGCAGCACAGCATCAGACAGCGTCACTACAGCCGCGCGTCACGTCACGCAGCGCGTCACGAGTACTGCGATACAACATCAGGCAGTGCGTCACTGCAGCCGCACCTGAACGCTCTGGGTGAACAGATGTCAGAACTTATCACCGTGTCCTGTCTGCTGCTGCAGTGTGAATGTGATGTATGAGGTATTATGTATCGCAGCAGACATTCAGAGACTTGAGTGTTTGAAATAATGGCGATGTCAAACTTCGCAGTGAAGCAATAGCTTCTACACGTCATGCAAGCAGTGCAATCGAGTGAGCTCTAAAACGACTCCCAGCTAAGTGCTTTTCATGATTTTGTTATATATATTTTCATTCCAATATTTTTTTGTGTAATTTTGTTGTATAGAGTAGTAGCTTCAGAATATGCTTTCCCCAAGTCAGAGGCAGGGTTGTCGGTCAAACGTATTACACCGGATCAAATATTTCACGCAGAAAGAGCAAAGTGACCTTACGTTTCTGAAGAGCCTTGAAGCTTCTACATACCTCACTCGCATTGTTTTGAAAGAACACAGCGACCTCATACATAATTCTGAAGTAATGTCAAGCATGATTTGTGCTTCGAAAGTGCTATTCTCACATCCTCGCATTGCGTCTCAGGAACGAGGCGAATCCTGCATGACACACTTATGAAATGACCAGCACTTTGCAAAAAACCTTCTGCTGGAATATATTGCCTCGATGAAACGCGGAAATCAGCGAGATGACTCGATTGACTACCCGCCCACGCGTTCAAGGGGCTGGGTGATGACACCTTGAACCCTGACACTGCGTGGCACTCCCAACTGTAAGATGCCGTCCCCTCCAGTAATGACACAGAGCACAGGGTCACGGCGTATAACTGCCGCAGACCTGCCGCACCTGCCGACCTTGACAATAACGCGCATGAAGTGCCTCTGCCCGGCACACCAGGCTCACATTTTGGTTTGTCATTTGATGAGTGGTCCCTCGCGGAGCCGTGAAGAGAGTCTGAGGCGGCCATACGTGACGTGACGTGACGCGGAGCACCGTCTCGGTCCGTTCCGAGGATCCGGGACACACAATCGCTCCTCGGTCCCTCCTGCGACGTGCCGCAGCTTCAGCTGACAAACGTCCTTGCCGAAATATGGCTGCGTTGTCGGCCGGCGCCGAGCACTTCTGTCGATTCCTGCGCCACCACGGCCACAAACATCACATATATCTGGGCCCGAATCTGCGGATATATCCGGACTGCCGGATACCGTCACCGGGTCACCGTCACCGGGTCACCGTCACCGGGTCACCGGGCAGGCAGACAACACCCCTCCCGTCTCCGTTTCCTCCGACAACACGTGATAAATTGGCGCCAGCGGCTCCGTCTCCGCGTAGTCGCGTCACTATCGCCGCTTTGTTGGCTGACGCGGCGAGCGCGGCGCACGGCGGCGTCTGTCGCCGGTGTAAACACGGCGCGGCGCTGGCAAGGCCGGCGCAGCGGAGCGCGGATGACGGCACGCGGCGCGCGTGTCGCGCGTCACGTCGGTGTCACGGTGTCACGAGGCGCCATTGTGGAGCCGCCGCCTCCGTCCCGCGCGCTGCGCTCTCCTGTAATCCGGCGCAGTGACGACTCTCGTGTGACTGATTCAAGGCACACGACCAACGCTGCTCGGTCAACTGGGATGGCCGGCAATGCGGGCCATTTTTCTGGACCGTTACTTGTGAGCTGACAACCAGGAAGGAAAGCCCCTTTCTTCAATATCAGCGGCTCGTGGAACCACACATTGTTACGGGGCACCATACAGAAGAAGTCGTGGCACTCCCAGCCGGCCAAGATGCGGGAATCAGAGTTCGTCACGGGCTGGGCCATGGGCCGGGTCTGGGCTGGGCCTGGTCTGGGCCTCAACTTTAAGGAAATCATCGGACTCTGGACGGGCCTGGACTGAGAATGTTGAAGCTCAGGTCAGAGCTGAAAAATATGTCAACCAGCAGTTCACTTCCACACAACACACTGTTGCTGTGGCTGTGGCTTTTTGTTTGTTTTTGGTTAGCATAGTTGGTTCATTGTTTCACATTTATAGTATACAAGTAAATATGCTAGGATAATATTTTCAAATTTTGTGAAAATATGTATATGCTTGATCTGGACGGCCGGACTGGGTCTGGGCCTTAATATTATAAATTTGACCGGGCCTGGTCCGGGCCTGGGCTTGGTGTTAACGGGCCTGGGCCGAGCGGGGCTGGGGGTTGGTGGGCCCGTGAAGAACACTGGCGGGAATAGCCAAAACGCCTAGCGCTCGGGGAACACCTAGGGTAGATGCGGGGTAGCACGGGGTAGATGTCTGTGTCTTACTTGTGTGACAGAAACATATGGTATTTTGAATTAAAACTATTGACTGATTTAAGTAGAACTTGCTGACATGCTACTAAAATAATTTGCATTTCACGGTATCGCACCACCTACCTTTTACCTTTCAGCTCTACCCTTTAGCCCAGCAACACGTCATGTTATCTGCTCTCAAATGCCAAAGCCTTTAATACACCCGACAGTAAAGATATCCGACAGAGATATACAGCGCGCCGTCTAATGGACTCGTAACGCATTGACGACGTCACACGACAGGATCCTCTACCTGCCGCGGCTGATGACGTCATCTCGGGCTGACGAGGACCGGCACGACATCGCGTCGTTTTGCGGTCAGAATCCTGCCGGTCCTGCGCCGTCACTGACTGCAGCGGCGTCACCTGACAGACGACGTGGCCGCCACGTCAGAACAGATGTATAATTAGCCGCGCCAAATTCCTGGGTGTGTAATTTTGACGGAGGACCTTTGTCGTGGGATTGCCTTCATCCTGCTGTGTCACTCATCGCTCACGTTCCGAGAAACTGCGGTCAGCGCGCCCTGCATGGTCACGGTGTGCACGTATCATTAACGCTGACCATTTCCACCATACCATTAATCTTATTCTATTGCTGATAATATATCCCCTCATGTTTTCTTACATCAGTGCTTCAGTCCGCAGTACATGCCTTTTATTATAGTTTCGAATTATAGTCTTGGTTAATCTTCTTAATTGCATTGGTATGCATCATTTCTATTTTCAAAAATATCTTAGTCGATATAATATTCAAACAATTTGTTGCTTCTTCTCGGATAGTGTCTCTTCGTTCATGACATCTTTGTCCCAATATGCATGCAGGACCGCAATATGTTCATCTTTCTTAAACTATGCTGAAGTGTCTCGTAATAAAAATACTCTGCGTTTTAACCGCATTCCTCGAACTGTGTTTGTATCTGCATAGACGGGCGTCCTATTCAAAGACCGTATCTTCTGCTGCATTATTCACCCTGTCCGTCTCCCAGATATTCCCACCCGCCTGTCTCTGTCGTCCTGGCCGCGCTGTCATGTCTCCGTGCCGCCCTACCCAGCCCGCCTGTCTCTGTCGTCCTGGCCGCGCTGTCATGGCTCCGTGCCGCCCTACCCAGCCCGCCTGTCTCTGTCGTCCTGGCCGCGCTGTCATGGCTCCGTGCCGCCCTACCCAGCCCGCCTGTCTGTCGTCCTGGCCGCGCTGTCATGTCTCCGTGCCGCCCTACCCAGCCCGCCTGTCTCTGTCGTCCTGGCCGCGCTGTCATGTCTCCGCGCCGCCCTACCCAGCCCGCCTGTCTCTGTCGTCCTGGCCGCGCTGTCATGTCTCCGTGCCGCCCTACCCAGCCCGCCTGTCTCTGTCGTCCTGGCCGCGCTGTCATGTCTCCGCGCCGCCCTACCCAGCCCGCCTGTCTCTGTCGTCCTGGCCGCGCTGTCATGTCTCCGTGCCGCCCTACCCAGCCCGCCTGTCTCTGTCGTCCTGGCCGCGCTGTCATGTCTCCGCGCCGCCCTACCCAGCCCGCCTGTCTCTGTCGTCCTGGCCGCGCTGTCATGTCTCCGTGCCGCCCTACCCAGCCCGCCTGTCTCTGTCGTTCTGGCCGCGCTGTCATGTCTCCGCGCCGCCCTACCCAGCCCGCCTGTCTCTGTCGTCCTGGCCGCGCTGTCATGTCTCCGTGCCGCCCTACCCAGCCTGTAGTGTGTCCGTCTCATCCCGTCAGTCTCTCCCAGACGCCATGTTCTAGGCACCCCTCCCCACCGGTACCGCCGCGTGGAACTGACTCGGTTGCTGCGTCCTGCGGCCGGGCGCCGCGCGCCGCGCGCCGCCAGCTCGACCCTGGCTCGGCGGTGCACGCGACCCTGACCCCCACCCCGCCACTGTAACCCCGCCGGTGACGTCAGCCGGCAGCGACCGGCCGCGGTGGCAGTGGCCGGGGTGATGGCACCGCGACACGGGCCCATTGTCGCCCCCGGCAGGTGCTGTGCCCAGCTCCCTCTAATGATGTGATTGTTTTGAGGGCAGACCGCCACCGCTCCGTGGCGAAGATATACCAGAATGTATACATAATGATGCCGGATCTTTTGTAAGGAAACGGAGCTGCTTCTTGTGTTATTGTACACTGTATCCGTGAAGCCCAAATTGGCATCATCAACGCACAAAAAGGCGTAAATAGACAACACGGAAAGATCGTGTCAGAAGGAATAAGCTTTTTGGATGTTGTCACGACTTGGCGTTCATCCCTGCCAGTGGCGCAGAAATTCACAACGGACCAGGTCATTGCCTTGAGGGGCGCCAACCGATCGACAGGGGCGCCACCAATATTGGCGAAATTTGCAGGGGGCGCCTCTCCTTCCACACCGTGCGGAAGGAGAGTCACTGTCCGGAGGGGTGCCGTCACTCGCAGGAGGGGCGCCGTCACTGGCCGGAGGGGCGCCGTCACTGGTCGGAGGAGCGCCTTCACTGGCCGGAAGGGGCGCCGTTACTGGCCGGAGGGGGCGCCGTCACTGGCCGGAGGGGCGCTGTCACGGGCCGGAAAGGCACCGTCTATGGCAGGGGATGCCCTCACTGTCCGGGGGCGCCATCACTGGCCGCAATAGTGCCGTCACTGACCGGGGGAGCGTCCTCGCTGGCCGGAGTGGCGCCGTCACTGGCCAGAGGGGCGTCGTGACTGATCGGAGGGGCGCCAGATTTGCATGGGCGCCTCGGGTCCAAAGGACCAGGTCATGACCTGCATGATCTGATACTCGGCACGCCACTGATACCTGTGATATACCTCTGAAGCACTAATGGACATAATGAGCCACACTTCGTTTAACATGCGTGCGATATCGCTGCCTGGCCCGGACGGAAACCGCGATTCTTTTAGCAAACAAAAGCTACGGATCGCAGCGGACCACCCCGTGATGAGGACAAAGGAGGCTCCATGCCCGGCGGACAGGGCTCCATTTTGGCGCAAATTGGGCAATCGCGGCGCGGACAGTGTCATGCATTAGGCCGCAGACGGGCACAAAAGATTTTCCGGTTTAGGCGCCAAGGGTCGTACATTTTTACCACAAAACAAAAGGCGACTGGCAGAGGGCGGCCCGCGTCATCATTCAAGACGTGGCCTGGCGCTCGTGCGGCTCACGGCGCGTGGTGTGTTATTTACGGCAGAGGGGCAGCCGGCGCCGCCAGTCAAGGACAGGTCACCCAGAATACCTGTGTGCACGCCCCTAAAACGAAAATAGCCCCTCATGAGCGCCGGCTGCGCGCCGCGCCAGGGCTGGTTTGTTTGCCGTTAGATGTTAATTGGCGAATAACTCGGAAATCGCCGGGTCTTTGTTAGCGGAGGCGTACTGCCTGCTATTGTGCCGCTGGTCGGGAAGATGGTTCACGATCATAAGAGCATCGTGCCCGGTATTGATAGGTAATAGGCATCAGCAGTGCACAGCTTAGTTGGAGGCTGGCTGATTAAGCTGGAGTACGTTCTTGCTGATCATAACTGGTTAATGCACATTATATTGATCGGGAACTGAACCATGGATTTGAAGGAAGTGAACAAATTCATGAATATCACTGATGGACAAAATAGTACTAGTAAGGTTTGCATATTCCCATTTTATTTCGGTTACTTTTTCGGTTATTTCGGCCAGGCCAGTCAAAACTCTGCAGGTAGCAAAAAGCTGAAACCAGAACACACGCATATCAGGTTATCAGGTTATCTGGTTAGTGTCCCTCGGTCGCCAGTGTTCGTGAAATTCCGTTCTCTTGTAGGCAGTGCATATTGAAATTTTATCGAGTGTATCGTCCTGAATTAGGATTTTCTGACATATACTTTGATACTGGACTTCATGTGTGGAATATTTTCAATTTCGATACGCCGTTTTTCAGCTAACATTTCGCTCTGCAAGTCAGTGTTTGTGTTTCTCCTTCTGTCCTGAACAGTGGCATTCACGCGCCTGGTGCAGTCCCGGACCAACTATACTGCTGCTGCTGCGGACCAGCTATATAGTACAGCTCGGCAGGAGTGTGACCGCTGCGCATTCCGTGCAGCTGTGCGTCAGTCAGACCGGCGGCGGCGGCGGCGGCGGCGGCGGCGGCGGCGGCTGTGTCACGCTTCAGTGCGGTGGGAGACTGCCCGATATCGGATATCTGCGGCGGCAGCAGCTGTGATGGTCACAAGGTTGCTGTCGGACCCCCGCCGCCAACGGGTCCAGGGTGCCCCCGGCACTGCCGGGTGCGGGTCCAGGGCGCCCCCGGCACTGCCGGCAGCGGCGGGTCCAGGGGCACTGCCGGCAGCGATGTCAGGGTGCCCTGGCACTGTCGGCAACGGGTCCAGGGGCACTGGTGGCAGCCGCTGGGGTTTGGGGAGGTACCCGCGGGCAGCACCAACTTCCTGCTGAGTAGAGAGCGGCTCAGTGACTCATCGTTAGACTATGTGTCCCTCCTCTTTTCACCCCCACTGGGGAGGGGGACAGATCGCGAATGGAAAGGATAACGAGGACTCATAATTAGACTGTGTCCCTCCTCTTTTCACCCCCACTGGGGAGAGGGACAGATCGCGAATGGAAAGGATAACGAGGACCCATCATTAGACTATGTGTTCCTCCTCTTTTCAGCCCCACTGGGGAGGGGGACAGATCGCGAATGGAAAGGATAACGAGGACTCATCATTAGACTATGTGTTCCTCCTCTTTTCAGCCCCACTGGGGAGAGGGACAGATCGCGAATCGAAAGGATAACGAGGACCCATCATTAGACTGTGTCCCTCCTCTTTTCAGCCCCACTGGGGAGGGAGATAGATCGCGAATGGAAAGGATAACGAGGACCCATCATTAGACTGTGTCCCTCCTCTTTTCAGCCCCACTGGGGAGGGGAACAGATCGCGAATGGAAAGGATAACGAGGACCCATCATTAGACTGTGTCCCTCCTCTTTTCAGCCCCACTGGGGAGGGGGACAGATCGCGAATGGAAAGGATAACGAGGACCCATCATTAGACTGTGTCCCTCCTCTTTTCACCCCCACTGGGGAAGGGGGACAGATCGCGAATGGAAAGGATAACGAGGACTCATCATTAGACTATGTTTCCCTCCTCTTTTCAGCCCCACTGGGGATGGGTACAGATCGCGAATGGAAAGGATAACGAGGAGGCGCAGTACTAATGAACGGGTTTTCCATGATTGCATTTTGCATGGCATGTCGTCGTGGTGGAGGTTGATTATATACGGCCAGTGGCGTATAATTCTACCGAGTGCAAACTACATGAAAGAAGACAAACTTAAAATCATGCAAAATGTCACTGGTTTTGTTCGGCACCTGGTAGGAACCTGTTGCCTCTTTTAACGCATAATGCTGAGTCAAATTATAGTGCAAGAATTAAAATTATAGTGACTATACACTCAACACGCTGAGAATAGGTGAAATATTGATAATAAATTAGAAACCATATGCAATAACTCACGGGTAATGTATGCCTAGGCCATAAAACATTCTGAGAACCAATGAAGTAGAAAGAAGCTTGATATATTGTCCATGCAATAATTCATTATGCACGATTCAAAGAACCACCACAGTCTGCAGGAAAAATACACAGAAACGATGTCGTCTTGTCAATAGATTGTCATATTAAACAATACGCAGTGCTACCGACCATTGGAAGCGGGCGTGGCGGCTCAGAGGATGATTAACTCTCTGCATCTGATTTTACACCCACCGCGCCTGAAATCTAAATAGTTATCGACTAGTCCTAAGCACTCTTTGCCTCGTAAACAGCAGCTGGTTTCCTGGAATGATAGCGTCAGTTAACAAGTATGGGACACAAGTCTTGTCCACCACTAACTTAGTGACCTTCAAACCATACACCGTGAAGGTCACGAGTGGCTTGTGCGAAACAGCTCTCAGCTGTCGTCAGTTACTGCACTTTGAGCCAATATATCATACTTGAGCCTCGGATCTAGAAATGCAATCCGGTCAAATGCTGCGTTGTAACAGGGGGGGGGGCGGATTCCCCCCCCCCGGAGATCTCGAGATCTACCCGTCCGATTTTCAAAAATGAAACGGCGTTTGGTTCCCCTCAACACGATCTACATTTATAAATAATAATAAAATCTAAATTTTTGATAGGGGGGCAACAGGGGGGCAAAAACTACAAATTTTAGTGGTATTTTTGATCCAACATAGCTTTCATGTTTATCGACCGATTTTAACACAATTAATACGAATCGATAGAGATTTAATTGGAAATTGATATATGACAGTGGCATTTGAAAATTCAAAAATCATAGGCGTGTGCAGGTCACTCAATATGGGGGTGAAGTAAATGCGTAATAAAACCATTTTTTGATGTTTTTTTTTAAAGAAATGAAATGGTATGTGATTGTGACATTAGGCAAAACAGTTAAAAATCATATTTTTTTGCCATAGGCGGTACCAGGTTAGTGAAAAAGGGGGGTCAAATTGGGAAAAATATTAACCGCAGACAAGTTCCTACCCAGCACTATAAATATGTTACTGATCGTAGATAGTTCCTTTTTCATGTTGTACTTCATAATAGGCGTATCCAGGATCCAAACTGGGGCGGCTCAATACCTTTTGATAAGTATATTATCCGCTATTATGATACTAACTAGTCAACAGTGACTATTTCACTTACAACTTCAATTAACATTGCTTACCCCCCTTTTACCCTATCTGGACTCGCCTATTATCTTATAATCGTTCGTAGAGTAGCCTGTAGTGCGTGTTTCATCCGAAAACTACAGTATGTTATGTCATTGTACGCCCATGCTTCTTAATTCCCTTGCAATAATATGACCCCCTTTCTTCCATTCCTGAGCGCGCCTCTGCAAAAAAAAATGACTTTATTCCCTTTCCTAGCCTCATATGTGCATATATATAATTATAAGCTAACCGTCTATTGCGCCGTTATCGCTGGCATATCGTCATCACCAAGCCAGTCACCCCCCTTTTCATATGCCTGAACACGCCCCTGAAACTCTATATGTAATAAATTATGCAAATAATGGAAGCAGAAGCAATCTTTTACATCTTGATAACTATAAATGCCCCTTACATTGCTCTATTTGCTTCCCGCCAAGCATTGAATACTTCCTGGAACCCCCCCCCCCCTTTTCAAGCCCCTGAAACCGCCTCTGCCATTGAATTTTAATGATATTGCATTAACATCAACTAATTTGCACTTGTTGCAATCACCGTGAACCGATGTAACTCCTTCATACTTGAAGCAGTTACGAAGAAACCGTGAAGATCGCATTTCCGTATTATCGCCAAATATCGCCTCCGAACCCACCCAAAACTGTACCGTAGAACCGCCTCTGTTCAGGTTAAGAATTCAAAATTTTGACTCCAAATGTGATATTCAATTCTATGAAAAGTCCCAAAATTTCATGGGCCTGCTTCCAGCCGTTCTGGAGATATCTGCGAAAACATGAGGGGGGCCGAATCCGCCCCCTGTTACAAATAGGGTTAAACTGGTACAAAATGCAATCAGACTAGAACGGATTGCAAGTAAATTAAGTTAAGGAATTTCCCACACCGGGTTATACGGCTGATGTGATGAGCGTTCATCTCTGGCGTTGGTGGCGCCTCCGCTGCTGCTGTCGCCACCACTACCGCTGCCGCCGCCATTCCTGCTGTGTTACTGCTGCATCCGCGGCTGACTTCAGACCACCGCCTCTGTACCTCTGTCACAGCCAGGTGCTCAGTGCCTCTGACTGTCTCCGCCGCGCTGCTGATGTCGCCGTCACCGCCGAGTGTTTGCGTTTGTCGTCGCTCGTGAGCGGTCGTGACAGCCGCCCCCGCCCCGCGCCGCCGTCCGCCGCCTCCACGCCGTCCTCCGCCGCCGCGCGCAGCCGTGACCTTCACGGCGCGGCGGCGGCAGAAGCGCCGCTCCTGCGTCACGTGCGCGCTGGCTAATCGCAGGCGGGCCATGAGCGCATCAGCAGCGGCTGGCGCAGCTGGCAGGTGGTGGAGGTGGCGGCCCTGGCGCAGCTGGCAGGTGGTAGATGTGGCGGCCCTGGCGCTGAAGACTGTGTGGAGAGGCGCACTGAGGCATCTCCAGTCATCTCCTGTGTGGAGGGGCACACTGAGGCATCCCCCAGTCATCTCCTGTGTGGAGGGGCGCACTGAGGCATCCCCCAGTCATCTCCTGTGTGGAGGGGCGCACTGAGGCATCCCCCAGTCATCTCCTGTGTGGAGGGGCGCACTGAGGCATCCCTCCGTCATCTCCTGTGTGGAGGGGCACACTGAGGCATCCCCCAGTCATCTCCTGTGTGGAGGGGCGCACTGAGGCATCCCTCCGTCATCTCCTGTGTGGAGGGGCACACTGAGGCATCCCCGGTCATCTCGGACCGGCAGAGCGTTCCCGAGGGAGGAGGAAGCGCGCCGACGCCGGATTACAGTGCCATCTAATGGCATCGGCAGCAATTACCCGGAGAGTAATATATGGCGGCCTTGTGAGACAGGACGGCCAGGACTGATTGGCCAGCACGCTGTAATTGGAACCGCGTAGTAGATTTGCGTATCAGATTAGCATGGTCAAGGCAGATCTAAATTTCTGTGAAGGTGAACATCAGGAAAATGTCAGCTGACAGAATAACCTGAGGTTGATGCACCGCTCCTTTCCATGTAGTGATGTCCCCTTTGACTGCTTATACTCCCGATGTTACACATACAAAGCATATGGGCGCGAATACATATTTGTATGCATTACCTATATCTGTATTATTAAATGAATCTTCATCCGTCAAAGAGTGTAGAAAAGAAGCGCAATTGCACAACTGCCATATCTCATAGAACAACAAATAACCAATCATGGGTCAATCTACCACCAAGCAAGATGGTTTCATCTCCCTATGACTGTCTACAGTCAACAGCATGCTCTTCCTGTTCTCCAAGACATTGACACTGTGCTCATCACAAATGCATGGAAGCGCTATAAGTGTCATATTTTCTTAAGTATGCACAATGTTTTAACGCTCTCATGCGTGACGCCTTAATCGTACTTTTTGCACATCTGCACCAAGCCGGTGCTAAAGCAGCTTCGCCAAATGGTCAAATTGCCGCCTCTGGCCCTGATTTACGCGTTTATGCACCACAATTATCCCCATCGTGAGCTCAATTTGTAGCAAATTGTAGCCAGACGTGCAATGGTGGTGGCCGGAATATGTGAGAGGGCTTGCAAGTCATGGCAGAAGGCACCAATGATGTAGACGTGACCATAACTGTCACCCTCCGCGAGGCGAAGTGCGTACATAGCGAACAATTAGTACGCACATGCTCTTCAATAAGCGCACGCGCAATAATGGTTCTAGGAAGCATGGGCTGGCCTACGATTAAATCATCCCGTACGAATATTCGTGAGTCGTGGTGTCAGGTGATTTGCCAGGATTCGATGAATGTCGATCGTTACCGCGCTGATGAATCAGATCCATAGCAATGGCTTTGATAGTCAGGGTTCTCATACGGCTGGTGATTCGACGTCACAGAAACTAAATGTGCTTGTTTTTACAATCAATTATTAAATTGTTCAATTATATGGATATCCATACATCAACTAGATTCTCAAGTTTCTACGTAACTAACAATACAAACTGCTGTTAATGCATCTTCATTCAGGTGATGACATGCTACTTGACTATTTCATTTAAAAAAACTTGCGCCATATTACATTTACTTGTGAGAGAACCTAACAAACTAGGGTAAAAAGCGCAAAACTAGGCGCAACTCCGGCACCCAGGGACACAATCTGTTTCGGTATGGTACTACCTTGGTTTACCTTGGCTTATGACCGGAATGCTGCGACAGGATGAGAATGTGTCAGGTGAGCCACCTGTCATGCGCCAGTTCATTTCACATCCCACTTGCCAGTGGATCCAAAGCAACCAAAGTGGCCATGAAGCAACCCAAAATTTGTCGAAAATTGGCACATTTCCTAATTTTAAAAAATATCTTAGCAACTTCTATCAATAATAACGTATTTTAGAGCTGCTATTGATGCACAAGGAAGCGACATCCGATGGGTTTTTCGAGTTGTGTGTGACTTTTGGGGCTTTGCCCCTCAAAACCAACTTTTCTCGCTCTGGATCCGCCGTTTATTCCATTTATGACGACATCAAGGGGCGCAGAATTGCTGCCAGTTGTTAATTATTCAGTGGGCACCTTCTTGTAAATACTTATCTACAATGGAAGCTGCGACGGCTCCTTGCGCAAAGCGGACCGATGAATATACGACAGCAGCAATCTAAAATACAACCATTAACACGCCCTTGTTGGGTCGGAAACCGAGCAGGTTGTATTCTAAAGTAGGTATTCCTATCTAAATTATCTTAAGTATTCGTTCCAAATGCAAACAGCACTTAAGAACCTTCCTTCGAATTAAATTACAAGGCAAATTGCTTAAAGGGAATGTTTCACCTTTGTATTAGTTTTAAACTGAGATAGCCATTATATTTGGCCGTTATTAAAATGTCTAAATTCATTCAAATATCTAAGGTCATTTTTGCCAAAACTTAACCGTTTTTAAGCAGTTTAATTTACCATTTGCAACATGACTCCAGGCTGTTGCAGCCGCTGATTGTCTGACAGACACTTTTTCAGCCAATCCCACTTTGTCAACCAATCAGCGGCGGTCTATAGCTCAATAATGACGTCATTCTCCCAAATCTAAAAACTTAATTTGTATCAAGTTAAGTGACTTTTCGAGTGAAAAAAAAATATCACCATCGTTTTCAGCAACACTTACTTCATATTTTATACTACAACCAGCGTATATTTGACAACTTTCAGGACGGTGAAACATTTCCTTTAAAGGAAATAATTCACCTTCAACATTGGGTTTAAACTGAGATAGCAGTTTTGTAGCCCGTGTTGGAAAACCCCTATTTGCAAGTTTTCTTGACTGAAAAGACTATCCAGCCGAATATAGTCGATTTTTTTTGGCGAAGGAATGCGGTGCTGGCGAAAGAATGCGGTGCTGGATCTAGCCCGGCAGAGGCTATACCATCAGCTAATCAGCTTGCAGCTGGTGCTAGCAAGCGAACCGCCGGCCGCCGGTTGGCACATCTCTAATGCGAGTCTATCCTTACGAGACTACTTTCGAATCTGATTGGCTGAACATTTTTTTTTTAATTCGCGTGACATCAGGACTCTGACTCAGAGAGTATGCATATAGTTTTGATAAAAAAATAATCATGTGCAGCCTTCTGTCCTGAATCGGCGCGATATAAGGCCATTTTTGACAATATAAAAATAAATTGTAGTAAACAATATAATCAAATCGTGTTTGGGAAACAATTTTCCAAGGTGAACTATTTCCTTTAAGGACTGTGCTGCTTGGAATTCATGCTGCGCTGTTGCCATGGATACATCATGCCTAAGGGTGCCTTCATGTCCTGAGTCTGCATTTTCGAAGTTCATAACTACTCGTTTTACATGGAAACTTGGTTTGATTTGATCAACGGTACTTGTTCGATCATTCCATCGATTTTTGTGCAGTTTAAACTGAAGAGCATTGTCAGTGGTCCAGATTTGTAAAAACTAAGCACCACAGGCTGGAGACTGCATTAGTTCATGCAACGGAAACACCATACCTTGGAGACTGCAGCAGCGCGCACAACAGTAACACCAAACACTGGAGACTGCAAAAGCTTACACAACAGTAGCACCTAACCTTGGAGACTGCAGTAGCGCATACAACAGTAACATCATGGTCTGGAGAGTGCAGTAGCCCACACAGCAGTAACAGCAAACGTTCCGGACTGAAATATCGTACACCAAGAAAACACAGCCAAAGGCAATATCACCAGCACTTGTACTAGTACACATTCCAGTGCCGTACCACACCGTGGCGTTTGATTAATATTACAGCCTACAAAACGTCACCAAATGACGAACTAGTGTAGTATTTTAGAAAAGAGCATAGTGTTTTGCTCTGATGTCTCGTGGCAGTGCAATAATAACCATTCACACGCCCTCATTGGGTATGGAACCGAGGGTTCGGTTCGAATAACCATTCACACGCCCTCATTGGGTATGGAACCGAGGGTTCGGTTCGAATAACCATTCACACGCCCTCATTGGGTATGGAACCGAGGGTTCGGTTCGAATAACCATTCACATGCCCTCATTGGGTATGGAACCGAGGGTTCGGTTCGAATAACCATTCACACGCCCTCATTGGGTATGGAACCGAGGGTTCGGTTCGAATAACCATTCACACGCCCTCATTGGGTATGGAACCGAGGGTTCGGTTCGAATAACCATTCACACGCCCTCATTGGGTATGGAACCGAGGGTTCGGTTCGAATAACCATTCGCACGCCCTCATTGGGTATGGAACCGAGGGTTCGGTTCGAATAACCATTCACACGCCCTCATTGGGTATGGAACCGAGGGTTCGGTTCGAATAACCATTCACACGCCCTCATTGGGTATGGAACCGAGGGTTCGGTTCGAATAACCATTCACACGCCCTCATTGGGTATGGAACCGAGGGTTCGGTTCGAATAACCATTCACACGCCCTCATTGGGTATGGAACCGAGGGTTCGGTTCGAATAACCATTCACACGCCCTCATTGGGTATGGAACCGAGGGTTCGGTTCGAATAACCATTCACACGCCCTCATTGGGTATGGAACCGAGGGTTCGGTTCGAATAACCATTCACACGCCCTCATTGGGTATGGAACCGAGGGTTCGGTTCGAATAACCATTCACACGCCCTCATTGGGTATGGAACCGAGGGTTCGGTTCTTAAACGTTATTTCGCCTAAATGGAAATCACACTTTATAACTTTGTTTGGAGTTGAAAAGGACACAGACAGATTGCTTATGAACTGTATTGGCTGCACTTGGTGTTGCACTGCAGACATGAACAGACTCGTGCTCTCTGGAATCAACGGACTCGACTTATCCCCGTCATAGCGTCAACCCATCAGGTCAGATAAGGGTCTACCCATCGGGTGGCGCTGACGGTCGGCTTCACGAATGTCCCGTCCTTTAGCTGAGATGCAAGTTTGGGGGATAAACCACGTATGTTCTGGACACTAGAACATACATAATTTATATTATTAGGTACATTTTACGTGAAACTTTTATCAAAATAGGTGCATACATTGATTATACCTAGTACATATCCAGGTATGTCCTCAGAGTTGAGAATATACGTCGCGTATGCACACAACCTGTACCTCAGCTGATATATTAGACGGTAGTGAGCCTTCATAGTTATCTGAACCTGAAGGGTTGAGGACATGACGGGAATAAGTGGAGTATGGGGGCTTTTCCAGTGGCCTCAAAAGGGAAAACAGTATTGTAGGCCGGCCCACGCTGTCGCTAAGCCCTATAACGCAGATGAAAAAAAATACGATGCTTTTGCGACATCAACATTTTGTTTGCATTTTGTTTAGGCACACCGACTGAGTAGTTACCAATAAATAAGCTTCTGAAAACCATTGCTACGGTTGGGTTGGACTACTCATACGTCAGTTTTCCCCTAGATGACGGAAGACCTCGCGTGCGCTTCTCGCCCCGCTCGGTAATAATTAGAGTAATTTAACGTTTTAATAAATCGAATGTGCTCGAATTCGAATTAATTGCTGTGCTAGTTGATAAGGGATGTCATCTCGGCAATGTGTAATAGGCGCTGCAGGTAAACTGACACTGCTAGTCTTCTATTACAGAACAATCGCATACATTGAGAGTGCTGACTACATCAAGAGGCTTGGTGGTTTCTTTGATATAAACAGGGTCACATAACACCCTCAGCAAAGTAATTAATTCATCGTAGCACAGTTCAGTGGACCTCACCCCTGCCTCATACATCCAACTTGTTAAGCCTTCCGGCTGGGGCCGCATCGCTATGGTAATTCTATCCACTTCGTACGTAAACCCTGACCTGGAAAGGCAGGATTGGTATTTACAGATGGTGCCTTTTTGTGAGTGTGTCATTAGTCGGTCCACTTTGGTGTCATTAATCGGGACTGGTGGCGTTATGCCAGTGGTCGGCTGTACACACAGCAGTGGCACCACCGGTCCGGTCCGGCCGGCGCAGCCCGTTAGGAGACGGCTCGGCAGAAAAAGCAGCCCGAGCAGCATTTCATGAGAGAAGCAAACACACGGAGAACGAACAGTCATGTTCGAAGGCGAACTCGGGCAGCTTCGTCGTCATAGGTCGTGGGTTGATAAACCCCGTAGGTGACGGAGTCTTCGGTATCTCCGTGAGAGATACCGGTCCGGAGCTGACGGAGTCACGGATATATCGGTCCGGGGTGAGGGAGTCACGGATATATCGGTCCGGGGCTGGCGGAGTCACGGATATATCGGTCCGGGGCTGACGGAGTCACGGAGATACTGGTCCGGGGTGAGGGAGTCACATATATACTGGTCCGGGGCTGGCAGAGTCACGGAGATACTGGTCCGGGGTGAGGGAGTCACGGAGATATCGGTCCGGGGCTGGCGGAGTCACGGAGATACTGGTCCGGGGTGAGGGAGTCACATATATACTGGTCCGGGGCTGGCAGAGTCACGGAGATACTGGTCCGGGGTAAGGGAGTCACGGAGATACCGGTCCGGAGCTGACGGAGACACGGAGATACTGGTCCGGGGTGAGGGAGTCACATATATACTGGTCCGGGGCTGGCAGAGTCACAGATATATCGGTCCGGAGCTGGCGGAGTCATGGATATATCGGTCCGGAGCTGACGGAGTCACAGATATATCGGTCCGGAGCTGACGGAGTCATGGAGATATCGGTCCAGAGCTGGCGGAGTCACGGAGATACTGGTCCGGGGTGAGGGAGTTACGGAGATACCGGTCCGGGGCTGATGGAGACACGGAGATACTGGTCCGGGGTGAGGGAGTCACATAGATACTGGTCCGGGGCTGGCAGAGTCACAGAGATATCGGTCCGGAGCTGGCGGAGTCACGGAGATACTGGTCCGGGGTGAGGGAGTTACGGAGATACCGGTCCGCGCCTGACGGAGACACGGAGATACTGGTCCGGGGTGAGGGAGTCACATAGATACTGGTCTGGGGCTGGCGGAGTCACAGAGTAGATGTCCGTTGCAAAGATAACATATAACGTGAACAACAAGTATGCAGGATGAACAGGCTCCTGCAGCCGCGATAAAGTCGCCGAGTTGTAGCGACGTTCAGGACCAGGGATTCCGTTCCAGCATCCAGCAATCGACTCGGCCTTCGGTGATAAACGAATGCTGGACAGGTCACCAGCCATCCTTTTGGGGCTGCCCGGTCACATGTGGGACGTGATACCCATCCTAACTACGCTTCACTCTGCCAGCCAGCTGACTGATGGTCTCCCATACCGGGCAGGACTTTGACACCCAGTGCGGCCGCCAGTCTGGGTCATGTCGAATGACTTGTGCTTTACGCCGCGGTGACAGCGGCGGGGTTATTCCCGTTCAGATTCGGGTCAGCGGAACTCAGGACGGCCGGCAACCAGTCATCGGGAGTCCCACCCGCTCCCCATCCAGCCGATCAGGGCGTGGCCTTGGACGCGAACGGCGGCCGTGTCCCGCCTTATGACCGACTGACTGCTTCCCAATTCCAGGCCGGACCGGGCCATCCCAGCCAGGAACCGGGGCAGCCGCGAGCCGACTGCGGACTGCCGACTGTCGACTGCCGACTGCTGACTGACTGCTGACTGCCGACTGCTGACTGCTGACTGCCGACTGCTGACTGCTGACTGCCGACTGCTGACTGCTGATTGCCGACTGCTGACTGCTGACTGCTGACTGCTGACTGCCGACTGCCGACTGCCGACTGTCGAGTCAGGGCGGCGGGCCTGTGAGGTGCCGTGGTCAGGACTCAGTTGGGTGTCGGCGGGGGCAAAAACTGGCGGCTGGATGCCGCGGCCAGCCTGGATGCCACGGCCAGGCTGGAACGCGGCCCCAGTGCCGCCTCAGCTGGATGAATGGACACTCAGATCTGTCTATACACCACGGTGATTGATCGCAGCCATTATACATACGCTACAGCTGCGGAGGCCGGCTCGCCGGCGACGCGGCTCACGAGTTCTATGTTTTCCGGTTGAGGACTTCAGTGACAAGGTCGCAGCAGCCGCGGGAGGGCAGGATAGTGTTCGCATTGGCTTAAGCAGGGTCTCTCAAACGTTAAACTTTTTAACATTGACCCGGAGCCGTTTCCTCCTCAAAATTGTCCTCCAAACACTGGCGTTGTGCACGTAGGCGGGCAGACGGCGTTTCGTAACTGGCCACTGGCCCGGTGAGTGATGTAGTATCCGGTGTTATTCGTCTGTATACACCGGAAGACAGGCCCGACCACGTCATCGATCGGGAGCGATAAGCCACGCCGTACTGCAGAGGATTATTTTATTAGAGGTAGCAGTCGGCAGGGGCCAGCTATGCCATATGAGATCATACCACCGCGGGGCTATTTCAGAAGGTCGTCGGATATTCCGATGCGGTGATGCAAGTTATCGCTAATGAAGGACATCCTATAATTGCAGAGTCATTCTGGAGACTGCCGTGTCACAGTTCGCTGGCCTGTCCGTGCGCTAATGCTTCAAATGCCAACCAGGGCTTCCTAAGCCGACAATCAGTGTCTGTCCTCGATCCTTGTGAGCCTGTTGCACACCATTTAGATGACTCACAGTAATCTTCGACACATGGTTAACGATGCTGCCAGAGGTTAGTAAGATGAACAGAGATCATAAGATCATAAGATGAACAATAGGTGTAGCACCTATCCCAGATGCAATATGGAATAGGTGCGCAAATGCTGTATGCAAATGCAATGCTAACGAAACAAATTACTTTTGTAGTAATAACCCACTGTTCACTAAGATGACTTCTTAGAAACTTCACAGAACAACACACGTCCAAGCACAGACTCGTTACGGAGCCACCGACTCATTTATAAAACACGGAAGCGATTAGGCCGATATCTGTTTTCTTGACCCCTCCTGCCAACCTTGCGACCGTGAAGAAGCGACTGGCCCACGTGCGTCAACCGCAGCGTGTCTAACGAACATTGCAGCCGCACCACCCGTGGCGTTTCAGACGAGAACCGCTACACACGCGCTCATTTGTGCGTGTGACGGCGCCCTGTGGCGGCAGCGGAACCGCCGGAGGGGATCAATTAGCTCGACAGAGACGAAAAGAAGCCAACACACGCCGCGTTTTCATAATGTACAAACCTTTAAATTATATGCTTTGAAGAATGACGCACATAGACACGTTACTGATTTAAACACATAGGTCTTAATTTCTTAGCACTGTTAGACATGATCGATTTGCAAGCGTTACTTCAAAATATTTACACTCTTTGTAGCTGTGGTAGGGTGTTGCCACTTCGCCCCCGGACAAGGTCGGCACATGCGGTGTGCTTATTACAAAGCTTGGTCTGTCTTCATTGCGGAACGTGTTTTGGCGGACGGCGGACGGCGGACGGCGGACGGCGGACGGCGGACGGCGGACGGCGGACGACGGACGGCGGACGGCGGACGGCGGACGGCGGACGGTGGACGGCGGACGGTGGACGGCGGACGGCGGACGGCGGACGGCGGACGGCGGACGGCGGACGGTCGCTGGGGCGGAAATTACCCCCGGAGAGAGACCGGAAAACGCTTACCCGGTGACAGATCCGCGCCGGGCCGGGGCCGCGGCCGCTGACGCACCGTCTAAAAATGGTCGGGGAAGACGTCGGTCGATTTTCTGTTGTTTATGATGTGACGCTGTTTGGTCGGCGACAACCATTTTTGCATTTGTGTTTACCGCCAATACTTTTTATCTCAATATTTCCTTCAACAGGAATATCACCTGCAAGGCACAGACTGTGGGAATATTTTTTAGCCTGGAAGATTGCAGTCACTAATAATTTTAGTTTGCTATCGTCACTGAGCGCAAGGAATTACGGCATTCGAAGACACCGTACCAGCTTAGTACGACTCCACGTGACGTGAGCCGTTGTCAGTTGTGCGGAGCTAGCGACAGCCTATATTGTAGACGGAACTTCACTCATATAGACGTGGCTGCCTGGGTGTGGACTGCACTGCAATCCACACAACTTTGTGCTCTTTGTTGGCCTGAATTAAACACACACTTATTTTGGAGTTCTTGATGGTTTATTGATGCTTAATAAGCCCGGATAATCTATGAGCTTTTCTACAATCGTTAAAACAAGTAAATTCACTAGTCACTGGGGCAACTACAAGGATTTTTTTTTGGTGCATAATGTATAACTGCACCTTACACTTTGAACGTACGTATATTTTGAATTTCATGTATACTTTTTTGTGTTTTTTTTTGTGTTTTTCCTTGCAGAAACATTTAATGCGAAATTTCGTCTCTCATTTTTGATCGTTTAACCCGCGCCGAGCCGGGGGGGGGGGGGCGTTTAGACGCCCCCCCCCCCTCTAAGGTTTTTCGAAGATAGCGAAAAAATTGCGGCGCGCAGTGCCGCCGTTTTTGGCACAGCTGTTTGGCCATCAATTCCGCACATTATGTAAAACAAAAAATTCCTCGGGTCATCTCAGGTCAGGTCACCAGACCGGGTCACGTGACCCCACCTCTAAAAATGTTTCCGGTCGCACCACAGCCACAGTTTTTGGCCGATCGATTCCGTACGTACAGGATTTCATAAGAACAATAGTACCTACAATACATTTATCTCTAATTTGTAATATCGGTGACCTAAGGTCGGGTCAATTTCGTGACCTCCCCATTATAAGTCAATGGGGAAATAATCAAATGCTTCCTATTCTGAGGATACGAATTATATCAGCCCAATTCCTTCTGGATCATGTTATCATAGGCCATTCTTGAAGTTCCAGGTGCAATTTTTGTTCAGTAACCCCTGCAGGGTCAGATGAGGTCACCCGAGGTCACTAACACTTTTTTGACAATAACTTTTGACAAAATTGAGATGAGAAGTGAAACTGGTACCAATGTGTTTGTCTCGTCGAGGCACGTATCCCAATGTGCAACATGACCTAATTGGGTTACCACTTGACCTTGACCTGAGGTCAAATTTCTAAGTTGACTTAACCTGATCATCATGCACATGATACAAAGCGTCTTGATGAGATAAGCACGACGACGTCAAAGTTATTTCCCTATCGTTGTTAGGTAAAAGATATTTGTGCAAACTGTTTTGCTATACAAAATAGCCTTTTTGACATTTGATGACCTCTGCAGCCTAAACTATTCATCTGAGCTAAAATCTGAGGACACTTTGTCGATTTCATTTCGCAAGTGCTTTCCATCGGTGTTTTCCGTTTGTTCCTAGCTATCATAGTTCCTGTGCTATCTTGGAATTTCTGGAGCGAAGTCATACAACTTGAAAATCTGACCCTTGATGACCTCTGGTGACCTCAATATTTACCTGGAATTTGTTTTTGCCTGCAATAGTTTCAAAATCATTTAAAAAAACTTTAGAACGGTGTTTTTGTTTCTTGTCTACGTGCCATAGGAGCCGAGTTAGAAGGGGAAGGGGCGTCGAAACACCCTACCCCACGGCACGGCGAAGGTGGCGCCGAGCACCGGCACGGCGCGGGTTAAGGCAATTATTTTTTTACGCTGGCGAAAAGGGAGGTATGCATTCATTCGACTTAGAGGCTGCTGCTCGACTGCTCTGCTCGAGGATGCGACATCAGACTCATTTTCGCTGAAGCTATACTTGTCTTCCTCTCAACCTTGAACAGGTGTTGAAGGGTGTGAATAAACGGACTGTGTTTTTCTAACCCATACCACCGGTCCATGCAGACCATTATCAGGTGGCGATGGGTTAGAGACCAATCTTAAGTCGTCTCTGAGTCAAACCATACACGCGGAACACAACACTGCTGCAGCTTACAATCTGGAACACCAAACTCCACAAAAAGGGGATGAGTGTCGAAATGCGGGATTCGGTAAGATCGAACACCATAAAAACGGTACCACCCAACCTGAACCAAGCCAGCGTTTTCGCCGTCATTTACATCACAAGTGGTAACTGCGGCATGTCCAGAAACTGTTCCAGTGTGTCAAGTACATACGGCTCCGTTTCAATCGCTCAGGGAGCGGCAGAACACCAATTCATCTCCCACTCCTGCCGGGGATATAGGTCGTCCATGACGAGCTGTGCCTCGATTGAGTCATGACGTGACTTTGAAACGAACTTCGGAATTATCGCGACGGAGAAGAACCGGCACTGGCCAGCTCGAGGACGAAATAAACAGCCATGACAGCTGCACTCCTGGAACTCAGAAGGGCAGCCAATAAAAGCCGCCTCCGTTCGTGTTATCTAGGCCGTCTCGGTGCGTGGCGTATGTCACTCGTGCCACCTTCCAAAGGTCAGAGCCGGACCAGCGTGAGAGCGCGAGCGGCCAACAAACAGACCCTCCGCGCCGGAAGTCGTAAAACGACGACCGGACCGGTGTGATGCGGCCGAGCTGCAGATTCTGCCAAACCGGCCCATTTCTCACGGAACGTATGCAGGAATCTGGACCCCGCAGTCTGGCCGCGCTCACCGCCGAATTGGCACTGCGTTGCACCGCCGGCAGAGCTGCACTGGTTCTCAGCGGACAGTACCCGACACCCTGCGGACAGTACCCGACACCCCGGCTATGGCACCGTTCCCAGCTGCGTGTGTATCAGGGCGCCACGTGCGCCACGGGCGGCACGGAGCGCGCACGTGTACGGTAACTCCACGCCACGTGACCCGTGGCGTCCCTGCCAAGGTCAGCGGAACCATTTCAGCGGCGATGTCGCCGGAGGACGTGTGACAACTGCGGCGTCTCAGCTGCGCCAATTTCGGCTAACGGGCGGGGTCAGGACGGGCGGCGCGCCTCGGACCGGTCTGGTTCGGAGGGGGATCATAAGGACGCCAGGGGAAGCAGAGCGGGCTGCCATGTTTACGGCTGGGAAGTAGCTCCGATCAGCGTCCTTCAGAACCAGCTCAAACCTGTGTTTACTCTCATAGATCGAATTAGTGGAGTGATTTATAACGTGAAGTAGGATAGGAAGTTGTGTTTAGGTCGCACGTCGTTCCCTGGAGTCACCACCCTTTAAATAGTGGTGCACCTTGGGAATGGTGCACCTTGGGAAAAGTACGTGGAATGATGGAAAAGAGTGTCCTGATTACGGTTCTGGCATTGGTTTTTGCGAAAAAAAAGTACCAATTTGTCATAATTTGAAAAATATTTATATTAATACTTGTTACGTCACAAGAATAGGTCACCAAAACGAGTTGTGACGTCATACCGGCAAAAGTCGATCCTTGAATCAGAAAATGTAAGCAACACTAACAACCTCGTTCGCTGGGTCTCGACTCGCAAGTATATTGGTCGCGATTGAAAAAGTGTGAATGTTTACACTATGGCCTTGTATGAGTGGAGTTGGAGTGGCGTTGCGTGAACACATACCCATAAATGTGCATGTGCATAAATAAATGTGATATACTTACCCATAAATGTGTTTATATGTGTGTTCATCGGCGTGTGTGTGGTGGATGTAAATAAATGTGTTGATGTGCAGTGAATGCAGTTAATATTGCAGCTACCGGTACGAGCCACCCATCAAAAGTTGTGCCTTTTCAAGACGAGTGCCGGCATTATTTTCAATTAGAAATCCAATGCAAATTGACAAAGTTACAGCCAATAACACTTCGAGCTAAGCGTCAATTCAACGTAAACAAAAAACAAACTTCGTCAAAATTGAATCGATATATTGCATGAACACCGACCAGCCACCCATAACAATGCGTCTTTTTCATGAAGCATCTATTCGCAATTTGCAATTGGAAATCGGCTCCAAATTAACAAAGTTGATACGTTTCGGTGACGGTCGGTTCCAATAACGAAAACGAAGTGTGGTAGAAATCACAATGGAGTAATGATGACGTATGCGAAACGTCACGATATTTGTCCCTTTAAAGGGATATTGCCACCTCGCGGGCCAATATGGAGTTTTTGGTTTTATCGGTAGATTAAGCGTATCCGATTTCACCTGCAAAATGTGGTTCCCGAAATTCCCCCCCCCCCCATTAGATAATACAAAATACATTTGCACCACTCATGATTGGCACAAATTCGTAAAATTGGTGTCGCCTCATCACTATTCAGAATCACTTCTTTGCGGACTATGATTTGCTTTTGAATATTGGAAACTCAACATCACCATTCCGTCAGTGCACTTTAAAATTAAAATGCGTATACATACTTTTCAACAATCATAGCCTCTTTCATAATAAAACATGAATAAAACGGCAGGAATGGCTATGGCTCGACTTTGGGACCGTAGATTTGTGACCAATATCTTATAACTCAGACAGACTTTTCAAGGTCAAGTCTCAGCGAATTCGTACGCTTCGACTTTGGGCGGGCTGCTATTTGTGGCGGGCAAACTGGATGAAGGCGGCCATTATGAATCTAGTACTGAGCAAAGCTGGGACCAACGTTTTGGAGTCAGAAATAAATCAAAATGTTTTGCCGATACACTGCTTTAGGTGCTGCAGGAGCAAGTTTGAGCTTGAGCATACATGATTGTTGATCCCCTCCATTCATTTAAGTTGCTTTTTAGAAATCCTCCGGAGGTGGCAATATCCCTTTAACCCGGCATTGACAGGGGTCTCAGCAGAACGCCATTGACTGGGGGCGGGGAGGCGTTGAACCCCCCCCCCCCCCCCCCCCTTGTTATCCTCCGAACCAATGATCGCAGCGAGACACACAAGGCGACAATCGAAAGATCTCAATAAGATGAGTCTAAAGCATACTAAAAAAAATCCAAGTGAGGTCAAATTTCAGGTCACAGTCAGGTCAAAGGCCAAAATCGACGTATTTGAGTTTATGGGCCATACTTTTCATCCAAAGCCTTGGATTACGACCAGAGTCACCCAAAGTGCTGCCAAAGGTATTATACACATCCTGCATGAGCTAAAGTGAGATTGTTGGCCAAGGTCAAGGTCAAGGTCAGGTCACAAAAGGTCACTATGCTCAAAATACCTACGAAAGTCATGCAACACATGTTGTATGAGTATTTTTCACGTATAATTCGATAATAATAGTAACTTTACCACTTGACTTCGTTTACGTGGAGTTCATCTCAATTTCAGGTCAGGTTCAGGTCACTGAAGGTCAAATTTTAAAATTGATAAATATAAATAAACAAGGCATGTTGCTAGACCAGTTTTGTCTCATAAATACAGTGGTGCCATTTATTTGTCTGTATCTGGTCAATAAAAAACAAAAACGCAATTTGTAAATATGACGTCATGAGTTGCCCATACTTTAGAAGCCATAAGTCAGTCAAAAATGGTGATATAATTCTGATATTTGGCATGGTAGGTTACCATATGTGGTTCTCTGACATAAATCCTGCTTTTTAATATCTTCGAAACAAATTATTTTGTGGGTATTTTCCCCCACAAAAACTTTCTGAAATTTTGGGGGTAAAAAACCCAAAGTTTCAAAATTCCGAGATAACCATGTTGTAGCTATTTGCTATTTGCCATCTTTTGACGTTTTTGGATTACATTTTGCTCCAAATATGGCATTTTTACTGATACATTTGAGCTGATTTTGGTGTAAAGCTCGTGTGTAGTGA
>JAXIVJ010016053.1:0-29954 GCA_036785665.1 Chirona hameri
TGTCTTCTATATCAGGAAATGTGCCAATTTTGCGCCGATTTCAGGCCGGTTTGGGAGGGACAATTGCCCATTTTGCCCAACCGTAGATCCGCCACTGGGGGGGGGGGGGGGGGGGGGTTGCATGGTCCCCGTGCCCCTCCCTTGACTACGTCCCTGCTCAGGTTCAACGAGTGGTGGATCTAGGGTTTCGAGTTTGGTTTCGTGTTTCGAATTTTCGCTACACATTTCGCAAAAAGGGCGCCATACTCCCACTGAAGGGCGCCGTCTGCGAAAGTTGTTTGAGCGGGGGGAGTGGTAAATAGTACGAGCACTTTTACAATCATGTCTTTTTTTTGTGTGGTGGGTTGGGGGTTGGGGGGGGGGGGGGGGGGGGGGGGGGGCTGGGGGTAAAAAACATACATTTTGCCTACCAATTTTTCGTTTGAGGGGGGGCAATTGTCATGTTTGCCCAACCGTTGTGATCCGCCATGGGTTCAACTAGCGTACCAAAAATCTTCTTGTCGGATTTGGTCATCAATAACTAACGATCTAGTCTTAGGTGTCAGAAAATATCTAATTAGTTTTGATTTGTCAATGTTTCTTTGTTGGCGTGCTATCATTTATTGCTGGAGCCACAGACAACAGCGAAATCGCTGATTTTCGACGCGATAATGTTGAGGACTATATTTATTTTACGAAACGTCGCACTTTCCCTTCATAATAGTTAGCATGGTCGCGTCCAAACAATCATCGTCATTTTGGCAGGCTAATTTAGCTCAACTAAGCCACCCTATGCAAAATGTATTTGCAGTTTTGTGCTTTTCTCGCCTTTGGGAACATTTTGCCATCTCAAATTTTCATCATCCACGCAAAATAAAAAATAAAAAATACGCAAAGAATAGGTGACCATGCCCCCCCCCCCCCCCCCCGGTCAGTGGCGGCGGATCGTATTTTCGGTTGGGGGCAAAACAATCTTCAGGGCCCCCGGAAGCGCCAGGGCCCCTTTGAAGGGTTGAGGGCCCCCTTCGCCTGTTACTGAGCGGGAAGAATGTAAATTGGCGACCCGAGTGCACCCTCGGGCCGATCGAAGACCCTCGTCAGCGGCCGACTCAAGGCAACTCGGGCCGGACCAACTCGGGCCCTTCAGACCCGATCGAAGGCTTCCTCAGGTCCCACCGCCGAAGGCACTTCAGGCCGACCGATAGCCCCTCAGGCCGATTGAGGGCCCCATTGGGCTGGTTGAGAGCCATCTCAGGCCGTCTGAGGGGCCTCTCAAGCCCGGCCGAGGGTCCTCTCAGGCCGACTAAGCGCCCCCTCAGGACATCCCAGGACGACCAATGTTCCCTCAGGCAGACTGAGTGCCCCTCGGGCCCATCCGAGGCTATCCTAGGACAACCAAGGAATCTCAGACCGACTGAGGGGCCATCTCAGACTGACTGAGGGCCCCTCAGACTGACTGAGGCCCTCATACCAGAAGGACCCCTCAGGCTGACTGAAGGCCCCTCAGGCTGACTGAAGGCCCCTCATACCATCCGAGGGCTCTCCTAGGGACGCCAAGGTGTCCCTCAAGCTGACTCAAGGCCTCTCAGGCCATCTGAGTTACCCTAGGAACAACCAAGGGCCCCCCCCCTTCAGACCGACTGAGGGCCATCTAGACTGACTGAGGGCCCCCTTCAGGCTGACTAAATGTCACTCAGGCAGACTGAGGGCCTCCTCAGGCCGACTGAGGGCTCCCTAAGGTGCTTACTGAGGGCCCACTCAGGCCGACTGAGTGCCCATCAGCGCCGACCGAGAGCCCCCTCGGGCAGGACCGATGACCCCTCAGGCCGATATGAGGGCCACCCTAGGGCCGGCTGAGGGGCCATCTCAGGCCGACTGAGTGCCCCCCTCACGGCCGGACCGAGGGGCTCCTCAGGCAGACCGAGTGCCCCTTCAGGCTGACCGAGAGCTCACTGATAACTACGAGGACCGACCGAGTGTTCCCGCAGGCTGTTCGAGGGCACTTGATGGCTCTCGGGCAATTTCTTTTCTCGGTCAAAATAAAAAGCAATATTTCCACAATATTTTCTCATTGCAAAATTTATGGGAGAAAACATATATTTTCTCCCAAACTTCTGATGGAGGCAGCTGCCCTGCCCCACGTCTTCTGCCGCCCCCTGCCCCCATCCCCTGTTCCTAAGCTTATGGCTTGCCTTTGCACACTGACATCTGCAATGTTTTTCAGAGATGGGGAAAAACGAAAAACGGTGGCGCGAAGCGTCTCCATTTTTCTTTGACCCACCGTATACCTCATCTTTAGTCCCAAACTTCTTTATCTTTGAGAGAACCCCTCTTATGCAATTTTGTTCTTGCGGATTTGAGCTTTTCTCGTCTTTGGGTACCTTTTACTCTTATCAAATTTTCCTTGCTTAACCCTCGCCCGGGTAGGGGGTGGATGCCACCCCCTGGGTTTTTCCTAGAATAACTCGCGTAGTCTCCAACCCGATTTCAATGCAACTTTCCGTACCCTACTTTTGAAAAAATTTCCCACACTACTCTGAAAATTTGAGTTTCTAACCCTCATGACCCGTGACCTATGGACTGTTTATCAGGGTCATGTCAGGCGCAACTGGTGTCCCGCAGTATCGATGCTTGTAACTTGTGCAGTTTCCGAGTGTTTGTTGTTCATGAGCATATGTACAGGTGTTTCCAGGTGACAGTTGTGGTTTCCATTGAGATTGTGACCTCGATTGACCCTTTTCAGAGGTCACTGAGGCGATTGACCTCCAATGACCTCAGATGACTTTTTTGGCTTCTGGCGTTTCTAGGACATTTTGTAACGCTGATTTCACAAATTTGGGATCCATTTTTACATAATTGTATGTTCCCACTGGGGTCATGCGCTTCCACAGGTCAACCGAGGTCACTGACCTCAGATGAGCCTGACCATGACCTTTTTGGGAATTTGGCAGTTATTTAGGACATTTTGTGACACTTATTACGAATTTGGCACCCATTAAGCATTATGATATGCCTCATTCACGATTCTAGCTCAATAAAATTCATTTATACGCATTTCAATTTTGATGACATTTGGGGTCATTGACATGACCGCAGAGGTCACCTAATGACCCAATACCTTAAAATCGGATATCAGCGTCTTCCTCTCGTCACAAGCAACATGCTGTCTTTGAATCGAAGCTCTAGCTCAATTAGGGGCGAAAACGACTAGGGGGGGTCGTACCCCCTACCCGAAACACGTAATGATTTTTGCCCTACCCGGGCGAGGGTTAAAGGGAGATAATCACCTTTTTATTTTGTTAGCAACAATTTATTTGGCTATCGTGATGGTATTCAAACTGATGGGATCTAAATTTAAGAATTCAATACATTATTCCCTCTTTCGAAGTTGGAAGTTTAGGAAAATTAATGATCGGTATTTCTCTCTCACTGTGTTGGAAAGCGCAACATATGACGCTTTTGCATCAATCTGTTTCAACGTTGTTGAATAGGCACATATATAAACAAATTTCCGACACTAAATAAGTAAGGTCCATGCGCTTCCAACAAAACTGTTGGAAGCGCATGAGTAAGGCCACTGTTAAACTGACGATTTCAATGCACTTTTTCAAATGATTGTGATTGTTCATAAAAGTTTGGCACATATTCCCAAAAGATAGAGTGCAGGAAACATTGCATACTTCATGATAAATAACAATGCGTACAGTGGCTGATTATCGGTGGGAAAAATGGGCAATTGCCCACCCCCCAACGAAATATTGGTGGGGCAAAACGTATGTTTTTGCCCCCCCCGCCCCAACAAAAAAAAAAAACGATTCGGCAGGTTGTGATTTATGTCCTGGTACAGTGACGGATAAATCTTTCTTCGAAAATGCGAAATTTTTGAATTTTTACATGGGGAGACACAAAAAAAAACACAATAAGACAACAAAAAAAAAATTGTCGTCCGACCATTTTTAATTTTCTAAAAAAAGTTGTGCAAAAAGTAAAAAAGTTTCGAAGGCGGAAATTTCATTGCGGTGGACCAACAAAAATAATATAAAAAAAAAGGATACGGCCTTCTGTATTTTCCAAAGTTCACCGTGCAGGTCTAATTTTGACGACCAATAACTCCCAGACTAAAAAAAGCGATTTGATAAAAATTTGTTTGGATCAGGATTAGTCGAAGAAGAATTTGGCAATCACGGAGCTTCCGATTATTTTTTGTCACGTGATTTCGTGACCTACTTTTTGCGCCGTGACCTTGACCTGTTAGAAACTGAAATTAAAATTTCCGTCTGATACAGATTTGGGCTTCATTGATGTCTTTTCGCATCAAAACTAAAAAAGTGGGGTTCGACCTGTAAAAATCATTTTTGAGTCTTGCAATGCTGACATAATACTCCTGTTGGGCACCTGTTCGTCGATAACTTCGCATTTACTGGGCATACGCTTTCGAAACAAAGTCCAGAATGACTCCTGACGACGAAACCTCTCGGTTGGTGCCTGTTACACCGACATCAGGTCGCCATATGACCTGCCAGGCCAATACAACGTAACGTACCCCAAACAGCGTATTGTCCTGCCATTGCAAGGCGCAAAGTAGTTTTACAGGTCGAACCCCACTTTTTAGATTTTGTTTATGAAAAGACATCAATCAAATCGTCATCAGACGAAAAAAAAACATAATTTCAGTTTCCATCAGGTCAAGGTCACGGCGCAAAATGGGTTCACGAGAGGTCACGTGATAAAATGAAAATAGAAATTCCTAGATTGCCAAATTTTGTTCTTTGATTAATCCCGATCCAAACAACACACAAATCGCTTCCCGTAGTCTCTGAGTTATTGGTCGTCAAAATTAGGCCTGCAAAGAGAATTTTGGAAATTTTCGGAATGTCTTTTTTTTGGTCACCACCAATTAATTCCCGCCCTTGAAACACAAATTTTCACAAAATTTGCACAAATTTTCAAGGAAATAAAATGGTCGGACAGCAAATTTGAAGAAAAAATGTTGTCTTACTGTGTGGAAGTCCCCAAAGTAGGTTTTACAGGTCAAACCCCACCTTTTTTCTTCTTTTTTATACGAAAGTATATCAATGAAGCTCAAATCGTCATCAGACGAAAATGTTAAATTTCAGTTTCCAACAGGCCAAGGTCACGGCCGCAAACATTAGGTCACGAGGACACGTGACAAAAAACAAAAACAAAATCGAAAATCCGTGGTTGCCAAATTGTTCTTTGACTAATCCTGATCCCCCTAAAATATCGAAATCGCTTCTTTAGTCTCGGAGTTATTGGTCGTCAAATTAGGCCTGCACAGTGAACTTTGGAAAATACGGAAGCCGTATTTTGGAAATATTTTTGGGAGGAATTTTTTTGGTCACCACCAATGAATTCTCCGCCCTTGAAACTCGCAATGCACAACTTTTCAAGATAATTAAAAATGGTCAGACGGCACCCACCGGTCGTCTTACTGTGGAATGCCCCACATGTGATCTTAGGTCAGATCACGTGATTTTATCATGTGGCCATTTCAAATTCGAATTTGTTTCTTTGCCAGAATCGACTTCGAATCGGTAATAACTTTGCACCTCATTATTGTGCTAGAGAGCTTAACCCAACGACATTATTATCTGTCCCGTCGAGCTGCATTCAATGATGCCATACGCATGACCCCGCAGGTCACTCCATGACCTCAAGGTCACGTCCCCCTGAGGTTGATTCCCGAATGACCCTGGGCTTGATTATACAGTAGATAATTGTGTTGACCATTTTTCGTTTTATTTCGCAACAATTGAACTCTTTTTTTCTCTGGAAGACACTTTTGGCTATTTTAACATAACATTCCTCGGCTCGGAAATTAGATGGTGAAAAATTGATATCTTGAGGACCCGCAGACGCCCTCTATCGGCGAAATATTTAATTATGTCATGAGATCTGATCACCTGAGCGAAATAGGTTGGCACGTGATTCAAAGGGCCTGCACCCTCCTATTCCACCTAAGAAAAATCACGAATTTAACTGAGAACATAACGAAATCACGTGGCGTGACCTGAGGTCACATGCAGAAAATTTCCGACACTTTTCCATTCGAGTTCACACACAAGATTACATTACATTAATTTGTGGTTCATGTCGACTTCTGATGATTCATAGTTTTTATATAATTCGAATTAATTTATAGGATATATCCCGATATATGTCACCCGAAGCAAATTAAACCTTTGTGCGCACTGAAAGAGATGCCTGAGGTTTATAATCTCGAAAACCGTTCTATGGACGGGGGCTGACCAATTGTATAGCGTGAATGTACGGCCCAGATAACCCCCGAACACCTAGTTCAATCGAAATGTGAGAAGCAGGATGTTATGGTTTGGTCGATCTGACGTGGACTGCACCGTGGTGACCTCTGGTCACGTGACCTTGAGGTCACAGAGCGACTGCATGGCTGACAGGGGCGTAGCCATTATTTTTCGCGACAGGTGCATCCGGTCGGGGGCCCGTCACAGGGGGGGGGGGGGGGGGGGGGGGTGAGTCCCCATAAATATCCACGAAACCGGCATTTGGGCCTCATTCCAGGCCTAAGAGGGCTATAGGCGTACCCAGGATTTCGCCAAGGTAGTACCGCGGCCAGTTTTATGGGCCCCCCGGAGCGTCGGGGCCCGTTTACAAGACTGAGGGCCCCATTTACCCCTACCCCAGCGAAGCAAATCTTGTTGTGCTGGGGGGGGGGGGGGGGGGTTAATAATGAAACATGCGTTGTTGAGCGCGGGGGGTAAATAATGACAATAAAAAGTTAATTCTCAGATCCGACATGCTTTTTACAGTCGTGATTTGAAAGGAAGGGAAAGTATCCTGAAGGTTGAAACGGTTCTTATCTGGCTTAAAAGAGACCCTCTATGCCAGATTGGTTATTGATTCAACTTTTTGGAACGTCTTCGAATCATGATTCATTTTGGAACCTGAATGATTCAATCACCGTTCGATTCACGGATACAATTTTGAGAATTGATTCTTTCAATTCAAAGAATCAAAACAAATATTTTAATCGATTCACATTTGATTCAACCATTTAAATATATGTGGTGAATTTATGTCAAATCAATACAAATTGAAATATACATATTATGATCATTTAACACAATTGTTACAGCAATACTATTTTAATATAAATGAATGTAGCCACTGAGACTGCGTGTATTTGCACAATTTACCAGTGTACTTGAATCGTTAAGAATCGTTAAAATCTTTTGATTCTATTAGCCTTGATTGATGTGGGTTTTGATTCAATCACGATTCATGAATCAAAAGACCTCGGTGGTGAATCAATTATTATTTTCATTCAAGGAATTTTGATTGAACGATTCCAATCGATTCAATCAGTGTTGAATCAATGACCAGTCTGCCGTCCTATGCACGGGTTGGAGTTTCCTATTCAAATGGTAGGGCCACTACCCACCAACCCTTTGTGTTTTTGCCCCCACCAACTCTTGTCAGATTTGGAGGTCATCCGCATTTAAAATGGTAATTTTCAACTCAACCAAGCAAAACAACCCAGCAAAATTACATCCCCAACTCTTCTTGCAAAAGCTCCACCCATGCCTCTATGGGTCTGTTGGGCCCACCGAGGCCTTGGAAGATCGGTCTTGAAGGCCTAGCAAGGATCCCACATACCGACAAGGGTGCGATCTAAGGCCCGATCGAGGGACGCCACAGTTTGAACCGAGGGTCCCTCACGCCTGACCCGAACGTTTTTTTTTAGGCGGTTCGGGACCCTTAGGCCGACTGGGAGGCCTTTCAGACCGACGGAGAACACCCCCAGGCCGACCGAGGTCACACTCATTGCCCCACCAAAGGCTACCACAGGTCGAATCGAAGTCCCATAGGGGCGGCTGAGTGCACCACCCTCAGGCCGATCGAAGGGCCCCTTGAGCCGACCGAAGGGCCCCCTCAGCCGGTCAAGGGCCCCTCAAGCCGACCGAGGGCTCCCTCAGGATCATCGAGGGCCATTTGGACCTGTCCAAGGTTCATCTCAGGCGCGGCCAAGGCTCATCTCAGGGCCCGAATGTGGCCCCTTCAGGCAAACCGAGGGCACCCTCATGGCACCCTCATGCCGACTGAGGGCCCTCTCAAGCCGGCCGAGGGCCATCTCAGGCCGACCAAGCGCCTTCCTTAGGCCATCCGAAGGCCATCCTAGGACGACCAATAGCCCTCTCAGGCCGACTGAGGAGTGACGGGTCCCTCAGACCGACAGAAGGCCCCTCAGGGCTTAGGGCAGTCCGAGGGCAACCTCATGTAAACCAAGGCCACCCTCAAACCAGACGAGGGCCATCTCAGGCCAACCGAGGATCTCTCAGGCCATCCGAGGGCTATCCCTAGGACGACTAAGGGTCCCTCCAGACTGAACTGAGCGCCCCAGCAGGCTGACTGGACCCTTCAGGCCGGCTGAGGGCCCCTTGGGCCGACTCAGGGCCCCCCTCAGGTCGACTCAGGGCCCCTAAGGCCGAATGTCCCCCTCAGGACAAACCTGAGGGGCCCCTCAGGTCGACTGAGGGTCCCTCAGACTAAATCAGGCCAACTGAGGGCCCCTTCAGGGCGAACTGAGGGTCCCCTCAGCCAACGGAGGGCTCTTCGGGCCGACTGAGTGCCCCTCTGGCCGACAGGGCCCCCCTCAGGCCGACTGAGGCCCCCCTAAGGCCTACTGAGGGTCCCGTTAGACTAACTTGGGCCGACTGAAGGTCCCTTCAGGGCGACTGAGGGTCCCTCTCAGACTAACTCAGGCCGACTGAGGGCCCCTAAGGCCAACTGAGGGCCCTCGATGGCGACTGAGGGTCCCTCAGCCAACTGTGGGCCCCTCAGGGCGGCTGAGGGTCCCTCAGGGCCAACTAAGGGCCCCACAGGCCGACTGAGTGTCCCTTCAGCCCGACTGAGGGCCCCTTCAGGGGCGGCTAGATCGAGGGGGGCCCCCTCATGCCGACCTGAGGTCCCCCCTCAGGCCGACTGAGGGCCCCCTCAGACCTAACTCAGGCCGAATGAGGGGCCCTTAAAGCCGACTGAGAGGCCCTTCAGGCCGACTGAGGGCCCCCTCAGACTAACTCAGGCCGACTGAGGCCCTTAAAGACCGACTGAGAGGCCCTTCAGGCCGACTGAGGGCCCCTCAGCCGAACTGACGGCCCCCTCAGGTCGACTGAGGGCCCCTTCAGAGCGACTGAGGGCACCCTCATGCCCGACTGAAGGCCCCCTCAGGCTGACTGAGGGCCTCTTCAGGCCGGACTGAGCCCCCCCCCCCCCTCCCCCACGGGTCGAACCGATCGTCCCCCTCAGATCGACCGAGGGTACGTCTGGCCAGCTAAGGGCCCCCTGAGACCGCTTAGGCCCCTAAACAAAAATAAAGTGGGCCCTTCAGCTCAAGGGGTACCCGCGGGTGTCCAGGATACCCCTTGGGGTACGCCCTTGGAGAGGGCCCATGCCAGGTCTGAGAGGGCCCATTACAGGCCTGAGAGGGCTCATGCCAGTCCCTGAGAGGGCCATTTCCAAGCCTGAGAGGACCCTCGAAAGGGTTCTTCCTCCTAACTCTGACAGACTAGGAGGGTCCTTGTATTGGGTGAGAGGGTTTTGGATCCGCTTCTCGCATGGTATTTTACATCAACATAAAATGCGGGCCGCCAGGGCCGTGTGGTTGCAGCCGGGCATAGGGGGGCCCAGCAAAATCATCCCGGGTGCAGGAGCACCATTCGCACCCCTCTGGGCTACGCTCTGATGGCTGATGTATAATCATTGAAAGCAGTCGACTAGATACCTAAGCATAATGCCGTTTAATTGAGCTCTCTAGCACAATTACGTGCAAAGTATTACCAAGACGTGCTGGTGACCCATGATTTTACCAAATTCAAAAATATAAATATTATATTTAGAAGAAAAAACTATCACCAATTTTTTAAACATCGAAGGTTTATGTATCGACGGTCCCATTCTGGCATGGAAAAAAATCCGAATTTAAAGACCACAATATATAAATCACGTGATTTGACCTGAGATCACGTGTTGAAATAGCAAAATTTCCGAATTTCCAAAATTATTACATCAATAATTATTGTTCCTGATGATTCTGGTGATCTACCGAGCGGGCGCGATAGCGCCCCGTGAGGTTTCTCGGTCAACTTACTAGACAAATTTACAGTTGACCCGGCCCGAACCGGCCGTACATACGCTTTTCGGAAGCTAATAACATTGCAACCACTGCTGCCGATTGAGATCGGGTTTTCATCATTGGCTAGGACCATCAATCAATTTTGATTTTTGTTTAGTGCGTTCTGATAGGGGTGCGTACCACAGCGCGTGGCACATGCACACGTCGAAATGAACAAAAATCATTCTTGATCAAAAAGGGCTTGATTTATCTAACCAGTAAAACGCCTTTTTGGGCGATGACAGAACGGGCGCGCCACTGGGTAAAGCTAAAACAGGTTTGAAATATTAAACGGTACGGAGAGCACACGTGGTAATAACACATAGTCCTTTTTAGTTTTTTTAGTCCCATACAAATTGCCAGGCCTCCATGCATGCCAACATACAAAATAAGTTTTATTAAATTGTATATGATCTCCTTTCTCGAATCCGCCAAAAAGGAGTACGCCCTGAGCGCTGTATGCTTCAGCGTATAAAACAACGAATGCTTAGATAAATCAAGCCATTTTTTATATCAAGAATGATTTGTGTTCATTTCGACGTCTGCGGGTGCCACGCGCTCTGGTACCATCCCTATCAGAACGCACTATAACCAAATCAAAATCGATTTGATGGTCCTATCCAATGGTGAAAACCCGATCTCAATCGGAGAAGTAGTTGCCAAGTTATTAGCTTCCTAAAAGCGTCTGTATGGCCGGGTTGGGCCTGGTCGGGCTGGGGGGCCGGGTCAAATGTAAACTTGTCTAGTAAGTTGACGAAAAACCTCACGGCCGTTTCGCGCCCGCTCGGTAATCATTCATTTATACGATGAAACATGGAGCGCTCAGGACGTACTCCTTTTTGGCGGATTCGAGAAAGGAGATCATGCCAAATGTAATACAACTTATTTTGTATGTAGTTTGTCCCAGGGAAGCAACAGATACCGCTCGGTTACCGCCGATTAAGGCGTTTTACTGGTTTAGATGGGAGATATTGTCCGCTGAAAAATTGAGTTTTGCTTGACATTACAAAGTTGCCCGAGGCTGTAACTCGAAAACTATTTGAAAGACGAGGCTGAAAAGTTCACAGCGTGAATCAACAGCCCAGATAACCCCAGACACGTAGTTTTATCGAAATATAAGATGTAGTGTGTTATTTAGAGATTGTTTTGGTCGATCTGTTCTGGAATTCCCCAATTGCCCCCCCCCCCCCTCACAAAAAAAAACACGAAAATCGGTAGGCAAATGCATATCCCCCAACCGTTCCGGGACAGGGCCTATTTTAAGGGAAAACCACTGGGGGAGGGGGGGCAAAAAGGTATCCCCATTTTTGGGGGCACCTTTTTGTGGCAAAAGGTACCCCATTTTTTCCTCCGCGGATTTGGGCCAGTCACTTGATTTTGGTATTCGAGCTTAAGAAATTAACTTTTCGAATTCACAAAAAATTATTTTGTGGACATTTTTCCGAGAGGAAAAAAATGGGGGGAAGTAAAAAAACCCAAAAATCACAAATCCGGGACAGTCATTTGGAAGAAAATGTAATTTCCTTTCTTTTTACGTTTTTTATTTGGAATTTGCTTTGAAACTCTATTTTTACGATTTTCCCAACATTTATTGTTTTTCCACCAAAAATGGCATGACATGACGTCATTCAAACGTTATTATCTCCCAAAATACTGCATAAATTTAATTGAAATTTAGTGAGAAGACTTATAATTGGTGCAGTATAAGGTACTGCAAGTTTCACGTTGATATCTATCACAGTTTTAAAGTTATTGAGAAAATACGGGAGGGGGAAAATTCTTCCCCCCCTCCCAGCGGGCGCGTGTCACCGGGGCTGCATGAATTGCATCAGGTGTGCTGTTTTGTCTATCATTGAAAGCAAGGGATATATACAAACTTCAAATTCAATCACTTGAGAAAATAAAAAACTTCCGTTTTCATGAAGTATTCTCCTAAGATCATTGTTTTCCACGGTCAGTGCAGGGAACGCGCAGGAGGGGGGGGGGGGATACTTGTATTGCATGCCCCCCATATTCTTGTGTGTGTGGGGGGGGGGGGGGGGGGGGGAGGGTTGCCCTGATGTCCGCCCCTGGATCCGCCAGTGGGGGCGGATGCCATCCCCCTTAGATTTGTTTTGGAAATAGCGGGAAACGACGCCATTTCGCGCCGCCATTTTTGATACAACTGCTTGCCTATCAATTGCCAAAATCCTGTTAATTTGCTTACCTCGGGTCTCCTCAGGTCACGTCACTAAGTCAAGTCTATTGATCCCACCTCCAAAAATTGTGAGGTCGTGCCGCCGTAGCACATTGTTTGACCGATCAGTTGAATACACACAGGATTTAAGCAGGTTACAAACACCTACAATTCTGCTATTTCGGACGATTTTTATATTGGTGACCTAAGGTGAAGTCTATTTTGTGACTTCCCAATTATAAGTCATTGGGGAAACATGAAAATGCATATAAATCCACAGGAAATGGCCAAATTTGACCAATTTTCCCCAGAGTCCCGCATCTTTTGCAAAATACAAAGATCCAGTGGCGAATCTAGGGTTGGGCAAAATGGGCAATTGCCCCCCCCCCCCAACCGCCTGAAATCGGCGCAAGATTGACACATGTACTGATATAGAAGAAGATCTCAGCAACTTTTACTAAGGAAAGTTAGCTTTAACACACGCCCTGGACGGGGAGGGAGGGGGGGGGGGCGAAATCCACCCACCCATCCGGTTTTTCGCAGATAGCGCAAAAATGGCGGCGCTGCACACCGCCGTTTTTTGCATACCTGTTCGGAAATGAACTACCCGCATTATGTCAAATTCTTGATCTCGGATCATCTCAGGTCAGGTCACCAGACCAGGTCAGGTGATGGCCCCACCTCCAAAACGTTTGCGGTAGTACCGCAGCCACAGTTTTAGGCCGATCGGTTTCAATCTTGCAGGATTTGATAAGATGATAGATACCTACAATTTGTTTATCTCGGATTTTTTTTTATATATCGGTGACCTAAGGTCAGGTCAATTTCGTGACCGCCAACACTGTTTGATCAATAACTATCGACATAATGACGATAGAGAAGTGAAAACGGTACCAATGTGTTTGTCTCGTCGAGACACGTCCCCCAATATGCAACATGATCTAATTGGGTCACCACTTGACCTTGACCTGTGATCAAATTTCTCAGTTGACCTAACCTAGTCAACATTAACATGATTCAAAGCGCCTTGACGAGACAAACATGATGGCGTCAAACGTAATGCTTTATCTTTATTAGGTAAAAAGTTATTTGTGAAAAACAGTTTTGCCCAAATAATAACATTTTTGACATTTGATGACCTCTGGAGCCTAAACTATTGACCTAAGCTAAAATCTGAGGACACCCTGTCGATTGAATTTTTCAAGAGCTTTCCATTACTTTTTCGTTTGTTCCTAGCTATCATGTGATATCTGGGGATTTCTGGAGCGAAGTCCTAAAACTGTAAAATCTGACCTTTGATCACCTCTGGTGACCTCAATATTGACCTGACCTAAAAACAATACCGATATACTTTCCATAGAGCTTGTCTCGACCTATCTAACACCGTTTTTTGCTTGTTACGTTGCGTGGTTTTCGAGATCAAAAGGGGGGGGGGGGCGTTTCGACGCCCCCCTCGAACTCGGCTCCTATGGGACGTACACCAAGCCCGAAAACATCGTTCGAAAGCTTGTCCAAAAGCATTTTGAAGCTATTTCGGCATTTTCTTAACAGGTTAATATTGAGGTCACCAGAGGTCATCAAAGTTCACATTTTCCATTTTTAGGACTTCACTCCAGAAACCTCCAGATATCACAGAAACTATGCTAGCTAGGAACAAACGAAAAAACAAAACAATGGAAAGCTCTTGAAACATTCAATAGACACTGATCGCCACGTGTCCTCAGATTTCAGCTCAGATCAATAGCTTAGGCTCCAGAGCTCATCAAATGTAAAAAAAAACTATTTTTTATCAAAACAGTTTTCACAAATTACTTTTTACCTGAATATGATAAGGAAATAATTTTGACGTCATCGTGTTTGTCTCGTCAAGGCACTTCGAATCATATTCATGGTGACCAGGTTAGGTCAACTTATATATTTGACCTCAGGTCAAGGTCAAGTGGTGACCCAATTAGGTCATGCTAGACATTGGGAGACGTGCCTCGACGAGACAAACCCATTGGTGGCAGTTTCACTTATCTATCTGTGTTTTGTCGAGAGTTATTGACACAAAAGTGTTGGTGACCTCGGATGACCTCGGCTGACCCTGTAGGGGTCACTGAACAAAAATTGCACCTGGGTCTTCAAGAATATCCTATGATAACATGATCTAGAAGGAATTGGGCTGATATCGTGCGTATCCTCAGAATAGGAAACATTTGAATATTTCCCCATTGACTTATAATGGGTAGGTCACGAAATTGACCCGACCTTAGGTCACTGATATCAAACATCCGAGATATACGAATTGTAGGTACCTATGACTTTATAAAATCCTGTAAGTACGATGTCTATCGGCCAAAAACTGTGGCTATGGTGTGACCACAAGCTTTTTTTGGAGCTGGGGTCACGTGACTTGGTCTGGTGACCTGACCTGAGATGAACCGAAGTATTTTTTTTAACATAATGTGGACAATTGTTGTTTGAACAGCTATGCTAAAAACGGTGGCGCTGCGCGCCGCCGTTTTTCCGCTATCCTTGCAAAACCTGTGGGAGGGGGTGTCTAAACGCCCCCCCCCCCGGCACGGCGCGGGTTAAATCAGCTATCAATGCATAAGCAAGCCAAATCCGATGCGTTTTCATAATTGTGCGACACTTTTTGGAATTCCCCCCCCCCCCAACCACCCGTTCTGGACCCGCCAATGCAAAGATCCATGTGGCATTTGTATCCTGTGACCTCCACGATGTAAAATCTATTCACCCTGAGGTCATTCGTCATTTTTCTTCCATAACTGTTTTTACCGAACCAGTAAGGCGCCGTAGTTGGCGATGAACGAGCGAACGCAAAGGAAATGTATGGTGAATTTCAACTCGATCAGGGAAGTAGTTTCTGAGATACAAATACGTGGTGCACACGTGCGCACGTGCAGAAGCACCCCACCCCTGACTTGTGAGAATGTGGCGGCTGAGAGATTCCTAACCACACTCCAAATTTGAACACAATCGGCTCAGCAGTTGCCCCCACCCACTCCAAATTGTGTGGCGACGTTCCTGATCCAACAACACCCCCTCTCCCCCACTCTGCCGCCAATGGGTGATGTTAAAAGGATATTGAAATTCAAGATATTCCGGAAATAATGTAAAGTTACTTATTTTGGCTGGGAAATACTAAAACTTAGGAATATCATGACATTTTCATTGGATTTGTATACATTTATCACCAGGTAAACATATTTTATTTTAATTGAATACCTATCAAGCGAAAAATGACATGGAAATACTGAAATCAGGGTGGGCAACATTTCTTGACTGGGGGGGGGGGGGCAAAACGGCTCACTGGGGGAGGGGGGGGGGGGGGCATTTGCCCCCCAGTTAACATGTTAAAATAGGCCCTGTTCCGGGAGCTTGTGATTTTTGTTCCGGGAAGGCGAGATTTACCCCCCTCCGCCGCTCAACGAAACTTTCGTGCTGACGATCCGACGCCACCCCCCCCCACCCGTCAACAACTTTTCGCTGACGAAACGGAGCGAAATTTCCCCCCCAAACTCGAAACCTAGATCCGCCACTGAATGCGTAGGGAAGCTAATTTACTGAATTCGTTACCGAGTACTTGCTGATTATAAGAGTGGAACGCTTATCAACTATGCCTTGAAATATATATCGGTAGGAATTGTTAGATGCAAAATGTAGTGAATTTACAATATATCTTGGTCTCGTCTATCGATTTCAGGTGCTAATTCCATTTTTATGGAAAAGGTGATTATCTCCCTTTAACAAAATGAATGGTTTCAACACAAGTCCTGACCCAAAAGCCTCTTGTCCCTGTAAGAGGCGTCTCTAAAAGTCGATGCCAACGGTCCAAGGCTCGTCCTATATATTACAGCTGAGATCAGAGATGTAAAAATACATATCACATATTTCCCACAAGGCAAACAAATTAGGCGAAAACCAAACGGCATTACTTTAGTAATAATAAAAGAGACAAATATGGCGGAGCTATGCCAAAATATGCGCATGTAGCTCGTCTTTGTTGTCGCATTGGCTTTCTTGGATGCCCTTGTTTTCCAATATTTGTGCTTTGTTTTTGCAAGTTTTGGGTTCTTTGGTATTTCAATTTGATGTATATTTTTCCCCAAATGACCTAAACTGATATGCCTCTCCACTTTTGATCACCCTGACCTTAATTTATCTTGTGAAACATATTTGTATTGCTGGTAATGCTGGAACATTATGAGCAAATTGAAGGTTATGATTCTTTTAACTCTTACTTGTAAGTTGTACTTGTTTAGGTCTATGATCGTTCATGTTCTTGTTCCAGCCTAGGATGATCAGTGTGCTGTGAGATGGTCAAATAATATTTCTGTTTTATTTGTCATAGTCATATGCGTAGGAACAGGGGGGGGGGGCAGCTGCCCCCCAACATTTTGGATTTTAACATTACGGCTATGGGCGTTGCATGGAAATAATCAACTTCAGAATGCCTCCTGCGCCCTCCCCCCCTCCAACTTGAACATAGTTCCTACGCCCCTGGTCATAGTGTGACAGTGTCATTTGCATAACCATAACCATAACCATAATTGTACTCAAAATCTGCACACGTTTTGGCCAATGTGAATGGTGGATTCTGATGCTTGTTCGTTAACCAGGATCAAGGCCAAATTGGGATGTCTTGCTTTGCTCATTTTACCATGTACATATTTCATAAAATTACATATTTGAATGTGTGTGCACATGGTTGTTTACTGTTTAGGCTACCTGGTTGTCAATAAAGAGTGTTGATCTTTAGTTTATATAATAAGTAATATGTTAAATCTGTTTTGTTCTCACTTCCTTTTTCTTGCATAATGTTTTGTATGTCTAATATTCATTCTGTAAAGTTGGGGGGGGGGGCTGACTGACAAGTTCGGAGGGGGGGGGGAGCCACAGGTTGGGGGGGGGGGGGGGCTGAAGCCTCCCTCCCCAACTGAATAGGATCCTACGCCCCTGGTTTTAGTTCTGGTTGTATTTCATATTTTCATAAAGATATTCCTATAGATTATATATCCAGTGAGATATTCAGTTTTGTTAAAGGGCTAACGTTCTAATGATCATCGTGTTCACCTTCGAGCATCTGAATCACTTACGACTCTTGGTGACGACGTGGCAGTAAGTGAGATCCAGATTGCGGAGAGGCTCATATTCATGATGGTAGCGTAGCTCCGTGTATGTGTTGCAAGTCTGTCGTATTTTGATAATTTAGTGACTAAGCACTTTAAATTATCGTACGAACGCTAATGGGGCGTAATGGCCAAGTGGTTAAGAAGTCTGGCTCTCACATGGGGAGCCCGTGTTTCGAACCCCGGTAGAGCTATGGACCCTGGGCGCTAATATGACCAATGTGTTCACTGACGAGTGGCGCTCCATAAGAGTTGGCGACCAAGTGGGTCGTCAATTCTTTTATAAAAAGGAAAGGGATCGTACGAACGCTAAATATATAACCGTATTTTCTGGAGGTGATATGTTATACCACGTTATGGTTATCCATATTTGTGCACAAGGTTCATTTGGTCGCCTTATGATCCTATTCCTATGTAACAAAAGTGAAATTAGGTTATAAACCTGACCCAGTAAACAACAGGCTAGCGTTCCGCGCATTTACCGCTCGTCGGTGCACGGAGAGCTGTGACAAAACGATAACGGAGACGCCAAACGCCCTCGTTTGAAGCAGGCTCATTCCTACCTTTGGGTAAAGAAATAACACTTTAATTTCGATGTCCGTTTAATATCATCTTTAGAAATTGCGTCAGCATATTTCAGGTCGATAAAGTATTTTATATGTGCTTAGGCGTTACTTTTTTACATCCTACCGTTTGTGTGATACCGTTATGACACGGCCGCCTCCAAACCAGGTGCTTGTCAATCATCGGCTCTCGACGTCATGCTGTCATACTGTTCAAACTATGTTTGTTTTAAATTAGTCTTTGCAACGAAATTTGGGTATCGGAAGGCCAGGTACGTACTCGTATAGCCAGGGGGCACGGGGGCCATGCCACCCCCCCCCAGAGCAAACCAAATTTACGCTAGATAAAATGAGATTATCTGACGGGCCGACCCTACCCCCTCCCCCCCGGTCAACAACATCGATACAAATCCTGGCTACGTGCTTGCTGAAGGCCGAATTTGTTTCCCTCCCCCCTCAAACTGAGCGGCTGGATCCGCCCCTGGGTCAGTTCCTGCGAAGCGGAATGGCCTCGACCTTGGATGGCTAATACAGTGTTATCAATCTGGTTACAAGGAAAGCACACAGGACAGCTTCACGCAAGCTACTTTGCCTGGAAACAAGGGCGGTGGATGGGGGGGGGCAGCTTCTTCCCCCCACTTGGGGGGAGGAAGTTGGGGGACATGATTTTGCCCCCCCATACATTTGTAAGAGGGGCCTCCAAGAAGTTGACCGAGGGCCCTGAGGTGCCCCAGCCAGCCTGAAGGACCCTCTAAGGCCCACAGAAGGCCCTCAGTCGGATTGAGGGGCCCTTGGTAGGCCGGAGGGGGCCCTCGAAAGGCCTGAAACTTCAATATGGGCCTGTCCGACGTTTTTTTTTGCAACCATTTAGGGTCCCTGCAAAATATAGTGGTCTAAATCCGAGGAGATACCATTTCGCGCCATTTTTTTTCTTCTCTCCGGTGGGGCCTTTGGCCGTGGGAGGGGGGGGGGGGGGGGGGGGGGGGCTCGAGGAGGGCCCATAGTTTTCTTTGCCCCCCCCCATCCGAAAATGCCATCCGCCGCCACTGCCTGGAAATGTTAGATTTGAAGTCCGGACAGCCGTGGGCCGGCAGACGGCCACGGCAGCCCGGTGGCGGTTTGGAGCGACTCTATGCGCTGCGCCGCAGCTGCCGCCGGCGGCCCGCCCGGGCGCGACGGACATACAGACAGACAAATGTGCAGGGGCCAAGGTGGCTGGAATTGGAGCAGCGCCGGCCGCTCCCCTCAGCCCGCTCTGATTACTGTCAAGGCCGCGCCGCGCCGCCCCTTATCCAGTTACTTACCACCCCAGAGTGCCCCGACACAGGTCACAGGGGGACCAGAGTGCCCCGACACAGGTCACAGGCGGACCAGAGTGCCCCGACACAGGTCACAGGCGGACCAGAGTGCCCCGACACAGGTCACAGGCGGACCAGAGTGCCCCGACACAGGTCACAGGCGGACCAGCCGCAGACACAGCTCCCGACCCCGACTCGCCGTCCCCCAACCGGGCCGGCGGACGGCCAGCACGCCTGACTGCGGCTTCCGCCCGGCCACCGGAACAAAGTCAGTCTGGGGGCAGCTGGCGTCAGAGGTCAGCTCAGTCTGGGGTCAGCTGGCGTCAGAGGTCAGCTCAGTCTGGGGTCAGCTGGCATCAGAGGTCAGCTCAGTCTGGGGTCAGCTGGCATCAGAGGTCAGCTCAGTCTGGGGTCAGCTGGCGTCAGAGGTCAGCTCAGTCTGGGTTCAGCTGGCATCAGAGGTCAGCTCAGTCTGGGGTCAGCTGGCGTCAGAGGTCAGCTCAGTCTGGGGGCAGCTGGAATCAGAGGTCAGCTCAGTCTGGGGGTCAGCTCAGTCTGGGGTCAGCTGGCGTCAGAGGTCAGCTCAGTGATCTTTTGCAGGGGTGTCACTACGGTCTTTAAATTTAAAGGACACCAGTCACTTTCATAATGTGATTTTGAGCGTTGAGATAAGCAGTTTTGAAGGCCATGTCGAGAAATCACTTACTGCATACTCTGGTTGTAAGGACTCTCCTGCTGAATATATTAGATGTTTTGTCCTGTCATTCAGCGTTGTGTCAAAAACGTAGCGCTGTGTCGAGAAGCTTCATATGTAAGCATGTGATAAAAGCAGCGTTACTGGACCAGCGAGCTAACCCTTCGCCACTGACACTATTATCCTAGATGTGTAAGCAATGATGAGATAATCATTACATTTGTATTTACTAATTTCATAAATAATTATTTTAACCAAGTTCCTAGCTTTTTACAGCTCACTTCTATTCTTCTTTCGAAGCACACAAGTTAGTGGACCAAGCACCATATCCTCCTGCGACCGAAGCGCTAACTGGAACTCTCACCCTGTTCCGAGTGATATGGGGACCGGGACTAATTTTTTCAGAGGCCCCCCGAGGGATTTGAACCCCGGTTCCCGGCACAGAAAGGTCTTACCACTGTGCCAGATTGCTCCCCCGAAGCACACAATATCATAAGCATAACCACATACGCCATTTGCGAATTTTGCGTCACTTTCGGAATTTATACTGAAAATATGTGTCTTATGTTATCGAAGTTTATTGCTTTCGAGAAAACAAATTGTTTTGGGGTATATCTGGATAATTTAGCCAACCAAATTTAGCAAAAAAATAGCCGTAAAGTGGGGCGGGCATGGCCTCCCGACCCCTTTGTTCCTCAGCTTGTGACATTTCCGCTCAGGTCAATGTTGAGGTCACCAGAGGTCATCAAAGGACACATTTTCCAAGTTTAGGACTTCGCTGCAGAAACACCCCAAATATATCGGGAACTATGATAGCTTAGAACAAACGGAGAAACGTAATCGAAGCTCTTGAAAAATACTATCGCTCAAACTACTCGCGCTACTGTCCTCAAATTTTATATAAGGTCAATAGTTTAGGCTCCAGAGCCAGAGGTAACCAAAGGTCATGTTGGCATTTCTTTTCCCAAAAGTTGTTCGTGCATAACTTTTGACCTAATAAATATAGGGTAATAAGTTTAACGCCATCGTGTTTGCCTCGTCAAGACGATCCGAACCATACTTATGGTGACCGGATCAGGTCAAGTTCAAAATCTGACAACAGGTCAAGGTCATATGGTGACCCAGGTTGGTCATGTTGCATATGGGGAGACGCATCTCGACGAGATAAATACTCTGGTATCAGTCTCTCGTCTCTAGCTAGCACGTCTTTAGCTCTTCCGTTTGTTCCTTGCATTTCCTAAAATGTCAGGGGGCACATCCAAACGCACATCCCCTGCACGGCGCGGGTTAGGTCTAATACGCTGTGCTTGAATCGATGTAAAATAAAACGCGCGTGCATCAGCGTTGTCAGCGCCAGGAGGTAATCAAATACAGTTAAGTAAAATTACGGCCTGACCATTTATGTTACTGTACTAGTGACTAGCACGAGAGTATTTTGTTTTGCTCCCTCGCGTATTTCGCAATATCTCGTAAACTACCGCCAATATCGTCCCCAAACTTTCATTATCCGCTTTCACATTAAGCACCGCTCACTAAACGGCTAAACTTGTGAGCAATGCCAAGGGCAAAATGGCAATGGCTTTAGGCATTTTCACACATAGCTACTCCTATTCCGAACTCCAGACGAAAATCGTTAAAGGGATTATACGGGTTTTCTCAGAATAATTGAGTTACATAGTATAATGTAATTATAAAGTGGTAGAAGTCCCACGGTAGCCACATTTTTCTGGAAATGACCTCTTCTGCACGTAAGGACATTTCAAAGTGCGCGGTGAGCCACCGCGTACTTTCTGCAGGACCGGCTGAGGCAGAGCCAGTCATCTCTTTTATGCTAATAAAAACACCACTTATGGCACATTTCTGGTAAAATAAGCAATATTTGGAAAAAATAAACTTGTGTTCGACCGACATCAACAGTTACCTAGTTATTCCCATAAAAATCCAATATTTTTGATGAATTGTCATGCCAAAAAATTAATACGCCACCACTAAATTATCAACGCTTCCGGCCAGAGATTAAAAAACCACAAGCAAAAACACAAAATCTGAACGAACAGTGTGTAGTAATACAGAGTCCCGTAAGTTTTGAATTGCATAATCATTTTGTGATCCAGTCAGACTTGCAGATAATTCAAAACTCTTAAATTGATTATAACATAAAAAATGGTGGACAGTAATGCCGATCAAGTACTCGTTATCTGATACAAGTCTCGGAAAACGCCAACGTTTTAACGCTGATAATTGCTGAAATAATGGACTATATGAGCATTGAGGTCCCTGATATATGTCTTAAACGTGTTTAAAGCTCATACAACTGGAAAAGAGTGCATTTCCTTTCAGGACGGAACAGGGGCCCGGGAACAGGGGGGGGGGGGGGGCAGCGGGGGCGCTTGCCCCCCCCCCCCCAACATCTGGACCGGGGGGGGGGGGGGGGGGGGGGGGGCGGCGCCCCCCAACTTTGGCGAGCAGAATTTTCCCTAAAAATGAGCTCTTTCAATTTTCTTCACAAAAAGTTATATACAATTTGAAAGCCTCCTTATGTCACTTTCATTTTTGTATTTTCTTTTATAGCAGGTCATAAGTATTATTATTATATGGCTTTGCCTTTATAGCAGCATCGTATACCTTTCTTTTGCTTCCTTTTCCTTTTTCCATTAAATGTTCTATGAGATATAATGGAAAACTTTGGTATCAGTACATTTGGGGGGAGTTGTCTGCTTGGCGCGTCGTCGTTAAAATGACGCACTGATGCAGTGGCGGATCTACGGTTGGGCAAAATGGGCAATTGTCCCCCCCCCACACCGCCTGAAATCGGCAAAAAAATTGACACATTTCCTGATATAGAAGAAAATCTAAGCAACTTTTACCAAGGAAGGTTTGATTTAACCCTCGCCCTACGGGGGTCCTAAAACGACCCCACCTGAGATTTTTCTTGCATAATTTTTTTTATACATACGGCGCATCTTGCTGAAATTTCCAGTAGCTAAGTATACAACAATTATACATATGCTGTAAAAATGTCATTGAAATTGGTTGAGAAATTTGGGAAATAATGATGTTTTGATGACGTCATGTTGGTGGAAAAACGATAAATGTTTGAAAAATCGTAGAAAACAGAGTTTTAAAGCAAATTGCAAACGCAATTAAGCAAAGATATAAAATGTCATTTTCTTTAAAATGGCAATCTTCTATTTTTGACGTTTGGGGTTTTTGACCCCCAAAAAATGAACAAAAACTGATTAAAAAATAAAAATCACCACAAAATCAAAACTTTCGAAGATGTTAAAAAACCGGAATATATGCGAGATAAATGAGTATGGAAAATACTCAAACCAAATTTCAAAGAAATATTTCTTTTTTTGACTTAGTGATGGCTCCCTAAGTGTAATAAATTCATGAAGTCATTTTTTAATACCTTTTTTGGACTTTTTTTACCAGATACGAATAAATAATTACCTTTCCTGTATTTCTGAGACAAAACTGGTCTAGGAACATGCCTTTTTATTTACATTTATCAATTTCTCATTTTGAAGTTTTCTGACAGACAAAATCGCTGTTCTGGACGTGGTCGATCGAGGTGATTCACTTGACCTGGAAGGTCACTCGTTGACCCGAAACCTAAAAATTGCATACCGTTAGATTTCAAACATAACAGGCAACATTTTGGCTCTTACCGCGTTGCTCTATCTGGTTTGGTTTGGAAGTTAACAGTTTTTTTTAGGACCCCCGTAGGACGAAGGTGAAAAAAGCTCCCGTAGGGCGAGGGTTAAGTCAGCTATCAATGCATAAGCAAGCGAAATCCGATGAGTTTTCAGAATTATGTGAGACTTTTTGGAATTTTTCCCCGCCCCACAAACTCCCGTTCTGGATCCGCTGCTGCACTAACGGCGATACACATCTGCTGCATTTTGTTTATAAGTTTATCCCACGTCAACGTTACGGATGCATCCGTAACGTGTGACCACATGTGGTCAAACTGGCGAGCGGCCCTCTAGCTGTCCTCGCTGTCTCTGCCGACGGGGCGGCAATTGCAAGCAAGAGTTACGTATATGTCGTAGGTTACCGTGATACGGTGATGAAGCGGTCAGTGCAGCCCACACTGGTGGGCTTCTTCAAGAACAAAAAAAACGTCAGGCGTCAGGTACGAGTATTTTATCAGACGACAGGAGGGTTTACAAAGGAAACGGGGGGTGGCATGACCACCACATTTTCATATTTTTTTCTTATGTTAACCCACGCCGTGCCGGGGACGGGGCATTTAGACGCCCCCCCTAAGGACGTCTACCCCCCCAAGGTTTTTCGAGGATAGCGAAAAAACGGCGGCGCGCCGTTTTTGCCGTTTCAGAAACGGCGTATGGCGCACAGCGCCACCGTTTCAAAAACGGCACACGGCGCACAGCGCCGCCGTTTAAAAAAACGACGCATGGCGCACAGCGCCGCCGTTTCAGCCGCTGTTTTTGGCACACCTGTTTGGGCATCAATTATCCACATTGTGTGTAATTCTTGACCACGGGTCATCTCAGGTCAGGTCACGTGACCACACCTCCAAATAAGTTTGCGGTCGTACCACAGACACAGTTTTTGGCCGATCGGTTTCAAACTTACAGGATTTCATAAGGTCATAGGTACATACAATTAGAATATCTAAGATTTTGAATATCGGTGACCTAAGGTCGCCGGTCGGGTCAATTTCGTGACCTCTCATTATAAGTCAATGGGGAAATATTAAAATGTTTCCTATTCTGAGGATACGCATATCAGTCCAATTCCTTCTGGATCATGTTATCATATGCTATTAGTGATAATCCAGGTTAAATTTTTGTTCAGTGACCCCTACAGGGTCAGCCGAGGTCAGCTGAGGTCACCAACACTGTTTGTGTCAATAACTCTCGATAGAATGAATATAATGAAGTGAAATCGGCATAAATGTGTTTGTCTCGTCGAGACACGTCTCCCAATATGCAACATGGCCTACTTGGGTTGCCACTTGACCTTGACCTGAGGTCAAAGTTCTAAGTTGATCTAAACTGGTCCAAATGAATGTGATTCGAAGCGCTTTGACGAAACGAACATGATTTCATCAAAATAATTGCCGTATCTTTATTAGGTAAACAGTTATTTGCGAACATTTTGCCAAAAAATAGCCCTTTTGACATTTGATGACCGCTGGAGCTCACACTATTAACCTGAGATAACATTTGATGACACGTTATGATTGAATATTTCAAGAGCTTACGATTGTTTATTTTCGTTTGTTCCTACCTATCGTAGTTCCCGAGATATTTGGGGGTTCCTGGAGCAATGTCCTAAAACTGGAAAATCTGACCTTCGATGACCTCTGGTGCCCTTAATATTGACCTGAACCAAAAACTGTAGAAGTAGTTTCAAAGTTATTTTTGATGAGCCTTCGAACCGTGTTTTCGGTTTTCCAATGATACAAATTTGACAACGAAAAGGTGCACCAAGATTAGAAGTGAGAAGATGCCAAAACAAAATATTTGGTTCCGCCCCCCCCCCCAACTTTAAAATCGTTTCCGGGCCCCTGGGACGGAAACCCGTATAATCCCTTTAACATTTCATTCCAACAGGGACCAGCCATTTGAACGTTCAAGTTGGGGAGGAGACAATAATATGCTTGTTTCTATTGAGCAATATGTTCCATGAATATAGGAAATTCGTCACGATTCGTCACAAACAGTCCATCTGAAGATAATTAGAATATGTACATTTCAGGTATCGATATATATATATATATATATATATATATATATATATATATATATATATATATATATATATATATAATTCTGCATCTTCAAATGGTTCCGCACACTTGTACGGACAGTCCGTACAAGTTGTTGGAGGTTCGCCAACTTGTACGGACACTGTCCGTACTGTCCGTAGTGGTGGCGACGCCCATGCTAACGAAACGCGACATATACTGCTTTTGTATCAATCTGTTCAACATTGAATACCTTTACCTCTCAACAAATCGCATACACTAAATAGGTCGCCGTCCGGGGCCAAACTAAACTGCCGATTTCAATGCACTTTTTCAAATGCTTGTTGATGGTTCATAAACGTTTGGCACATATTCGCAAAAGATAGAGTGCAGGAAACATATTGCATACCTTCATGATAAATAACAATGCGTAGGGAGGCTAGTTTACTGAATTCGTTTCAGAGTACTTGTGAGCAGGGCTGGGAAAAGTTACCGTTCTGCCATTCTAATCGGCGACAAATCTATGGCCATCGGTGGAGTAATGGGGGACAAATCTTAGACAGACAAGTAGGTACCACACCTTTGCAAATCATCACCTATGTCATGATTCTCGCACCTAGATATCATTAAGTTTCCCAATGTAAAAACACAATTCTAAATAATGTTGTTATTCCAATGCGGAAACCAACTTTCGGTTAATCCTGCAGCTCCAAGATAATTCTGCAGTTCTAAAATAATCCTGCAGGTAAAAACATAAGCAAGCAATACAACGAGTTCGTTTGTTCACGGAACAACACATACGCAATAACAGCGATAACCAGTAAGGCGCCGTAGTTGGCGATGAACGAGCGAGCGCGAAGGAAATGTATGAGGAATTTCAACTCGATCGGGCAAGTAGTTTCTGAGATACAGAAAGGGTGCGCACGTGCGCACGTGCAGATATACCCACCTTTGACTTGTGGGAAAGTGGGGGCTGAGAGGTCCCTAACCACACACCAAATTTGAACACAATCGGCCCAGCCGTTCCAGAGATATAGAATAGTGGTGTGCACGTGCGCACGTGCAAAGCCACCCCACCCCTGACTTGTGGAAAGGCGGCGGCTGAGAGGTCCCTTACCGCACACCAAATTTGAACACAATTGACTCAGCCGTTCCTGATATATAGAATAGGGGTGAGCACGTGCAGAGGAACCCCACCCCTGACTTGTGGAAAGGCGGCGGTTGAGAGGTCCCTAACCACACACCAAATTTTGAACACAATCGGCTCAGCCATTCCTGATATATAGAATAGGGGTGAGCACGTGCGCATGTGCAGAGGCACTCCACCCCTGACTTGTGGAAAGGCAACGGCTGAGAAGTCCCTAACCACACACCAAATTAGAACGCAATCGGTTCAGCCGTTCCTGAGATATAAAATAGGGGGTGCTCGTGCGCACGTGCAGAGGGCACCCCACCCCTAACTTGTGGAAAATTAGCGGCTGAGGGGTCCCTAATCACACACCGAATTTGCACACAATCGGCTCAGCCGTTGCAGAGTTGTTGCGAGAAAAACACTTTTCAACACCCCTCACGCGGCACGCGCCACGCGCAGTGGTAGTCACCCACATGAGTCAGCACCGGTCTCAAACAGGGTATGTTGGATGGGGCTGCTCAGCAAAGAAGTCAGCTTGTCAATCGGACGTGTGGTTGCAGGAGATATGAGCTCAAAAGCGTCGCCACGGGTCGGGCCGGGCCGCTCATAATCAGATTTTTCCCATATACCACGGAAAGACGAGCGAGCGCTTCGCGCTCGCTCGTAATTACAACGGAGACAGAATGGTAGTGTGACACCGTTTGGCGCCGATGAGATATGCAAGTACGGAACAGAGGCCGTCAGCGGGGCGATAGTGATTTGTGTTGCGCAAGATTTGTGTGCGGACTGCGGCTCGCAGGGGGTGACACCGCTATAGCCGCCTCGTTTGAGCCAAAAACTTGATGTGACGTCACTGGAGGCAGAGTCACGGCATGTCACGGCGCGTTTCACAGCATATCCGGCAATTCATTGGGACAGAATCACACAATGGAGAAGTTTCATGTCGCGTAACCATATCATTTTTGGAAACTTTTACATATTATTTTTCATAAAAAAGACGATGGTGATATTAATTTTTATCAAAAAGTTGTATAAATACCTTAAAAAACTAATAACTCTATTTATACGTGTTGCCCTCTGATTGGTCATAATCGTGTGACGTCACACATGATGATTCAGTCGTCCTTCGAACGCCATTAATAGGCGAGAGGGTATTGTTTCGAAGATTCAGCTTTGTGATTAGTTGATGTAGTGGTAAAAATTGACGGAAAAAGAGAGATATTGCTATTGTTTCGATCAGAAATTTAAAAACGGAACAATAACTGCGCCAAATGCGATATTCATCGGCCTTCCCGATGTAAAACAAGATCGAAAGCTGTGGTGTGCTGCGCTCGCAGAAGTAAACGTTTATTGTCGTGGCCATGCAGAAGTGGCCCCACTGCCCTATAAAAGCTCCCAAGTGCCTCGCATAATGCCCACCTACCTGTTGATTGCTTGGCAAGCCAAATAGTACTTTATCGTAGGCTATCGTAGGCTAAAAAAAATATTCGTTATTACGAGCGAGCGCGAAGCGCTCGCTCGTCCTTCCGTGGTATATGGGAAAAATCTGAATATGAGCGGCCGGCCCGGCCCGGCCCAGCCCGACCCGACCCGTGGCGACGCTTTTGAGAAACTCATATCTCTGCAACCGCACGTCTGATTGACAAGCGGACTTCTTTGCTGAGCAGCCCCATCCAACCTACCCTGTTTGAGACCAGTGCCGACTCATGTGGGTGCCCACCACTGCGCGTGGCGCGTGGCGCGTGGAGCGTGCCGCGTGCCGCGTGAGGGGTGTTGACAAGTGTTTACTTGCAAAAACTCTGCAACGGCTGAGCCGATGGTGTGCAAATTTGGTGTGTGTGGTTAGGGGACCCCAAAGCCGCCAATTTCCCATAAGTCAGGGGTGGGGGTGCCTCTGCACGTGCGCACGTGCACACCCCTATTCTATATATCAGGAACGGCTGAACCGATTGCGTTATAATTTTTGGTGTGTGGTTAGGGACCACTCAGCCGTTGCCTTTCCACAAGTCAGGGGTGGGGTGCCTCTGCACGTGCGCACGTGCTCACCAGGGCCGTCGCTGACGGGGGGGTCGCGACCCCCCCCCCCCCCACTTTTGACAACCGGGGGGGGGGAGGGGAGGGGAGGGGAGGGGAGGGGAGGGGAGGGGAGGGGAGGGGAGGGGGAGGGGAGGGGGGGGGGGGGGGGGGAGGGGGGGAGGGGGAGGGGAAGGGGAGGGGGGTTTGACCCCCCAGTTTTTATGGCGGCCGATCCCCCCCTCTTCCCCCAAACATACTTCTTATGGCGGAAGCTGATTCTAGTTTGCATGTAATTCCTATTAAAATCAAGATTGGAATATGAAAAATACGATGTGGCAAGGGCGTAGCTTCTCCAGAAAAGTTGTGTGTGTGTGTGTGTGGGGGGGGGGGGGGGGGGAGGGGGGCTGAGCTGGGAAAATCCGCTTAAAGTACCATCAAATCCACCAAAATACAGATTTTCTCCCCGGATTTAACCTACTTCCTCGTCCAAGTTAGGGCGGATGAAGCCAAGTGTGTGTGTGTGTGTGTGTGGGGGGGGGGGGGGGGGGGAGTGTGTGTGTGTGTGTGTGTGGGGGGGGGGGGGGGGGGACACCCCTGTGACGTGGACGTAGGCTCAGTCAGTTACGGATGAAATTTCCTTAGTTTTCCCTCCTTCGACACACCCGCTGCTCCGAAGGAAGGAGGAACTAAGGAAATTGAATCCGTAACATGCAGGGGCGTCGCCGACGGAAGGGTCAGGGGGGACGGTCCCTCGACCCCCACTCTCAGGAGAGGTGGTTCACCCCCCCCCCCCCACACACAACACACCCACTTTTTGCGGGAGAAGTTAACAATTTATCGTAAAAGTTGCGTTTGCAGCAGTCAAAGTTCAGCTATCCACAGTCAAAAAGTGGAAATTTCGCGCACGCTTCGCAGCATGACACAAGTTTTGCATTGCTTATATAAATTCGGAAAAATGGGAAAATGAATTCCACCAGGGCCCCACTCCCTTAATAAAAATATTAACTTTCCAAGCGGGCTACAATGTTTAGCTAGTCTGCCGAATTCCGAAAAAGGCGACGCGAACGCAAA
>JAXIVJ010016054.1:0-15000 GCA_036785665.1 Chirona hameri
TGACCTGTTGGGGCCGCATGATCCAAGAGGAATATATAATTAGTAAAATGGATCACATATTTGAAATCAAGCATCACGAATGTCCTAGAAACTGCCAGAAGCCAAAAGATGTAAATAAGAAAGTCATCGGAGGTCTGTGACCCTGAGTCCCTCGGTTGACCTCTGAAAAATTGAATCGAGGTCACAATCTCTCAATGGAAACCACAACTGTCACCTGGAAACATCTGTGCATATGCTAAGCCAGAACAACAACACTATGAAACTGCACAAGTTACAAGGATCAATACTACGGGGTCGCCAGTTGCGCCTGACATGGCCTTGAAAACATGTCAAAGGTCACGGGTCATGTGACCTACAACTTCAAAAATATCGGAATTTGTGTCATTGTTCACAAGTAGGGTACTAAAGTTGTATCGCAATCGGTTGGATATTTACGCGAGTTATTCACGAAAAACCGAGCGGGGTGGCATCACCCCCCCCCCCCCCCCCCCCCCCCCCCCCCCACCCCCCCCCCCCCCCACTGCACTGGCGAGGGTTAAAGGGAATGTTCCACCTTTCTGAAAGTTGTCAAATATACGTTGGTTGTAGTCGAAAATATGAAGAAAGTGCTGCTGAAAAACGATGGTGATATTTTTTATCTCGAAAAGTCACTTAACTTTATAAAAATTAAGTTTGTTTTATATTTGGTATGATGACGTCATTATTGAGCTATAGAGAGCTATAGAGAAAACCTTGACCGCTGCCAAACATATGGCGCATCGTTTCAGAATATTCTGGCGACTTAAATACAAACATTGTGGAACTGGGTCTTCTCCCGCACAGACCACAATGACGAGTGCGAGGCATTGCGATAGCTTAATATTTATTTTATTTAAAAAAATCCATAACTTAGACTTCAAACAACGTGAAAAACTTTAATTTGGGCCGCAACCTATCTCGTTGGCCGTTGTTTACATCGTACTCGTCAAGGTTCGAGAAATACAGGTCGTCTGACTTCCAGGACCAACAATCTTTAAGTGGCTGTCAGCCAATCAGCGGAGGCATTACCATAGACCCCATTTGGAAAATTATAAATTAAATTGCTTAAAAACGGATAAGTTTGGGGGAAATGACCTTAATAATTTAGACATTTCAATAACGGCCAGAGATAATGCCTGTTTCAGTTCAAAACCAATACAAAGTTGAAAACTGAAACATTCCCTTTAACTGAGTCGGTCCAGTATCACTGGATCAATGGAATCATGCTTGCCGCTTGCCGAATAATGTTTTCGCAACTGTGTTAACACATTGTACGACACATTGTTCGTTGCATGGTAGCTTCAAAACAAAGCTGCACAACACACAAACTGTAATCTTCATAGGACAAGGTGCTAATTCTTTGTTGAAAGGTGTCGACTTTAATGGTACTTCAATACTACGCACTGCGTACAGCGGTATCGATTTGTCAAAATGATTGGGGGGGGGGCTAAACAGGGACGGGTCGAAGCGGGCCACGATTTTACCAAAACGACTGAAATCGGGCAAAAATAACACATATCATAATTGTAAAAGAAAATGTAAGGAATAGGCACAACAAGCTTGCACTGGCGAATCCAGCCTGTCTCCGTTGGGGGGGGGGGGCATCTTTTTATGGCAAATAAGTCCCCCATTTTTTCGCGGATTTGTGCCGGTCTCCTTGTTTTGGTATTCGAGCTTAATACATTTTTTTATTTAAAAACTGATTTTGAGGATTTCTTCCGGAAAAATCAGTTTCTTTTATTTTCAGGGGTCAAAACCCCCACAAAATCGAAAGTCCGAGATAGCCGTTTTGAAGAGAACGTCATTTTGTTTCTTGTGACGTTTTGTATTTGCAATTTGCTTCAAAACTCTGTTTTACGATTTTTCAAACATGTATCGTTTTCCACCAAAAATGACATGACTGACATGACGTCCTTAAAATGTCCTCTCCCAAAATACTACATCAATGTCATCGAAATTTGGTGAGGCGACGTATGATTGATGCAGCATAAGGTACTGAACGTTTCACTTTGATATCGATCATGGTTTTCAACTTATTAAAAAATCAGGGAGGAGGCAGATTGATGCTGATTTCTTCCCCCCCCCCCCCCCCCCCCCCCCAGCGGGGCACGGGTTAAGTGTCACCGGGGATGCTTGAATTGCATCATCAGGTGCGCTGTTCTATCTATCATTGAAAGAAAGGGATACATAAAACTTCAAATTAAATCATTGGAGAAAAAAAACTTCCGTTTTCATGAAGTTGTATCCCAAGATCATTGTTTTTACGTGCAGTGCAGGGAACGCGCGGGGGCATACTTGTATTGAATGCCCCCCCCCCCCCCTGATTCCTGTGGGGAGTGGGCATCTGCCCAACCGATTGCAATACAACTCTCAACACCCTACTTTTGAACAATTTGACACATATTCTGAAAATTTTGAACTTGTAGGTCACATGACCCGTGACATATGACCTGTTTTTCAAGGTCATGTCAGGCGCAACTGGCGTCCCGTAGTATTGATCCTTGTAACTTGTGCAGTTTCCGAGTGTTTGTTGTTCAGGAGCTCAGGAGACATGCACAGGTGTTTCCAGGTGACAGTTGTTGTTTCCATTGAGATTGTGACCTCGGTTGACCTTTTCAGAGGTCAACCGAGGTCACTGACCTCCGATGACCTCATTACTATTTTGGCTTCTGACAGTTTCTAGGACATTTTGTGACGCCGATTTGAAATATGGGATCCATTTTACATAATCATATGTTTCACTAGGGGGCATGCGCTTCCACAGGTCAACCGAGGTCACTGACCTCAAATGACCTGACATGACCTTTTTTGGAATTTGGCAGTTCACAGGACATTTTGTCACGCCAATTTCACATTTGGCACCCAGTTAGCATAAATATATGCTCATTCGCGATTCTAGCTCGATTAAATTCAATTTATACGCATTTACAATTTGGTTGACTTTTGGGTCTTTGACATGACCTCAGAGGTGACCTAATGATCTAGGACCTTAAACTCGGGTGTCAAAGGCTTCCTCTCGTGACAAGCAACACGTTAGTTTTTTAATCGAAGCTCTAGCGCATTTAGGGGCGAAACGCGAGGGGGGTTGTACCCCCCCCCCCCCCTTGCACGGTCACGCACTGATCGGACGCTGCACGGGCGAGGGTTACGCAAAAATAAAGCCACACGAGTTTTTGGCCTTGTGTCGGACGGCGCCTCAAACCAAAGTTTTGGCCGAGCCTCCGACCGACCAACGGCTTTCAGAATGGCTGAGAATCTCAGAATCCCAAACTGGCACAGGGCTCTCGGTCTGACAATGGCCCTCTTGGATAAGCCTAGGGAATTATCAGGTATTGCAAAGGCCTCCAGACTCCTTCTCTCAGGCTTCGTAAGGACCCTCTCAGACTAGCAAAAGACGACAGGTAAAGCCTTTCCACACCTGGCAAGGGGCCTCTCAGACCGGGCGATGGCCCTCTCAGGTCAATCGATGATCATCTCAAAGAAGCGGATGTTCATTGTTCCTCTCTTACCGACTTAAAGCTCTCAGGCCGGAAAAGCGCCCTTTTAGATCGAGTGAGGGTCCTCTCAAAGTGGTAAACGGCCATCTCAGGTCGGCATGGGGCCTTCCCAGGCTTGGCAAAGTTTCTACGCTTCGGCGTGAATAATAGTTTTCGTTATGCCAGAACAGCAAAGAAGCTGCTTTAGAGGGGCCAAAGCCCAAAGTCACACAACTCTTTAAAAAATCATCGCATTTTGCTTTTTCATGCATAATAGGTGATTTGAAACAAACTTCCCTTCGTAAAAATTGCGTAGATTTGCATTTAAATTAGGAAATACGCCATTTTGTTTGGCCGACTTCAGGCGATTTGGGAGGCTGGCCCTTCGGGCTCCTTGGATATGCCAGTGACCAGAGTTTTTGTTTGGAGGGGGGGGGGGCGAGAGCAAAATTAGGGGGAGGGTGAACTCAACATGGGGGGTGAGGGTCACTCCAAAAGTATATTAATCTACACCTATGCTTGTACCAAGTATATCATATATCATATGTATATCAAGTAATCTAAGGGCGGGATGTATTGGGGGGCCGAAAGCACGTCATTTGGGGGGGCGAGAGCACCATTGGGGGGCCGAACTCAACATTAGGGGGCCGATTCCCCCCCCCCCCCCAAGTATATAAATCGACAACTATGACTGTGTATAATTTCATTTTCAACAACAAAGTCCTTTTCAGACGGTTCAGGCATAAACTAGAGAACATGTTTCAATTCCTCGTTTTGTTTTGCAATCTGAGAGTGGTGCGGATTAAGATGAGTTACTATTTAAGTCAAATTTATATGCCCTGGAACGAGCCTCTGAAGCTTTCTAACGTGAATTTAAATCTGCTGTTCTCTCATAATTGATTAGCTGTGAAGAATAACGCCTGACTTTCAACGGCAGGTCTGGGGCGTGTCAGTCTATAGCACAGAAATGGCTCAGATATAGTCAATCCGAAGTGTACTCAGCAGTTGCAAATTAAAACGAATTTGCATGAGACATGCTGGTGGTTTGGCTATCACCAAGCAAAATCATACGAATGAAACAAATCATAGAGCTGTTTGTCTAGTAATTTACAATATTTCTGACAAATGCTCCAACTTCGAAGAAGTGTGTACTAGAGCCCTTCATGAGACACATTTTCAGCACCCATCCCGTTCCAGCCACTAAGCCAGACCCAAACCCGTTCCAATCCGAATTCATAATTGATGGAGCTCCCATTCCCACCCGTTTCAGCATATTTCACTTTTTGTGGTGCTAAAAAATATATGTTCTGTCCCAAACTTGTTCCAACCCGTTACATTTCCCAAAAAATCTCCATTCCTACCCATTTCCAACCCGTTCCCATTCCCATACGGGATTCCCATTCCGTGAAGGGCTCTAGTGTGTACTAACGTGTAGCAATAAATAGCTCCCGCTGCCAAATCGAGGCCGCTACTGCTCCCTTGGGACTGAATTGCACGCGTTCAATATCGCGTCGTAGTGAAGATTCAGGATCCCGTGCGACCACCTGGAGGACATGTGACACACCTGACCTGACATCGTCCCTGCCAGGGTGACAGCTTTCCACAGCTCGATAGCGACGGTCCCACCACGAGTGCTGCCATTCATGCTCCATCTGCAGGGACAGTGACATTACAATTCTCCACCAGCCGTCGATATATTTTTGACCAGAAACCCAAAGTAGCGGTGCGTGTTAGAGTCTCCAAGACGAGACTCTTCTCATCCCTCCAACCCCTTTCCTTTCGCGACCGACCTCCTGCAGAGCGTCGGACTTGATTGCCCAAGGCGCACAACCACTTACATCTCTGGACACACAAATTACTGATCGGCACTGCCTACGGTGCATAGTTGACGCTCTCTGGTACTTTGGACTGGAGTGAACACTGGGGTCTGTTGATGTATGGCATAAGTCTGTATGCGTTGTTTTATTTTAACCTGCAGTTACCGTCCGATGTTGTCACTGTTGCCTGGCTCACACACTCCGCATTAACGACGGATTAATTTTAGGACAATTTCCATATCTTTCTCCGAGCATTTCCCTCGAATCACGTTCCGTCTTCATTCCGAGAATATCAGAGGGCGAACTCAATGGCGTCTTAATGTCCTCCATGCACTGTTGACCACCCAATGATGCGGCGTTGTTGACCACCCAATCATGCGGCGGTGTTGACCACCCAATGATGCGGCGGTGTTGACCACCCAATGATGCGGCGGTGTTGACCACCCAATGATGCGGCGGTGTTGACCCCCCAATGATGCGGCGGTGTTGACCCCCCAATGATGCGGCGGTGTTGACCCCCCAATGATGATGATCATCATCATCAACATGTTTATTGTTTTATAACATATTTATATGGTATACATAAGGTAGAGTTGGCGCAAAAGCTGGGGAGCTTGACTCTAGGCGCCAACTCTAACACATATCATCAGGTACCTAATAACTCAACCGCCGCCGTATCACCGGTCATCGCGCGCAGCAGATCATACACCGCGCGCCCCGCCGGAGGAGCAGTGTTGTTGACCACCCAATGATGCGGCGGTGTTGACCACCCAATGATGCGGCGTTGTTGACCACCCAATGATGCGGCGTTGTTGACCACCCAATGATGCGGCGTTGTTGACCACCCAATGATGCGGCGTTGTTGACCACCCAATGATGCGGCGTTGTTGACCACCCAATGATGCGGCGGTGTTGACCACCCAATGATGCGGCGTTGTTGACCACCCAATGATGCGGCGTTGTTGACCACCCAATCATGCGGCGCACGATCATCCTCTGGATAAAGGCTTCATCAGTCAAATGAATGAATGCGATTCTGTCTTTTTTACTCGCCTTGCCTCCTCGGAACAGAAACCATCTTGATGCCATTCAAAGCAACGCTTTACGTATTGTCACAAGCGCCTTTCCTACTACACCTGTTGATTCGTTGTTTGTTTCAACCAAGATAGTTCCTCTGAATATGCACTCTCATATGACATTCTCCAAATATTGCTTCAAAACTATACGAAAAACCTTCCCGCCAAATAAACAGTTCCCGTTTCATACAAGCGAACCTCGGATGGAAGCGCGCCAACGTGCTCCTTCAGTGGGTGATAAAATAGTATGCCTTCTTTCTCCCTCTCACTCCCTACCTTCCTTCTCCTTCTCACTCAATCCCTTCTTTCTCCCTCTCACTCACTCCCTTCCTTCTGCTGATTTCCTCTTAGTGATTCGAACTTCTAAGTCTCAGCTATTTCCAACGAAAATTATTGCTCACTTCCATGCACATCGATTCGATCATTCAAAATCGTAGAAAAATTAGAAACATGTTTACATGTTTTTCAGAGTTCGAAGATTTCCAACGGGCCGTCGCTCGGAAAGTGGGAGGAGCCTGTTTGTGTGTATGTCCGACGGAGCATATTGACACGTGGAGCCCAAACGGCTGGGCCGATTTCGACGCGGGTGGCACCGTTCGATGCGGCAAAACGGCGGACAGAGGATGGTGCTATATTCGAGTCAATCGATGGCACGTGGCACGTGCCAAGTGCCAAAAAGTAGGCGCCATCATTTTTTTCTTCTTTCCCCTCCTCAGGTCACACGGTTGATGACACAGACTTGATACTTGCAGGTCACGTGCGCGAAACAGCTGTCAAGCATCCGTTGGGTCGCCGACCCCGAGGGGGGGGGGGAAATAAACCACCCAGGGGATAAAACAAAATTACGATTTTGACCCCAAGACAATGCCCCGAACGCATTGCCGGCCACTAGTTCAAAATCGTAGAAAATGAGAAACATGTTTACATGTTTTTCAGAGTTCGAAGATTTCCACCGGGACGTCACTCGGAAAGTGGGAGGAGCTTGTTTGTGTGTGTGTGTGTGTGTACGTGTGTGTGTGTGTGTGTGTGTGTGTGTGTGTGTGTGTGTGTGTGTGTGTGTGTGTGTGTGCGTGTGCGTGTGCGTGTGCGTGTGCGTGTGCGTGTGCGTGTGCGTGTGCGTGTGCGTGTGCGTGTGCGTGTGCGTGTGCGTGTGCGTGTGCGTGTGCGTGTGCGTGTGCGTGTGCGTGTGCGTGTGCGTGCGCGTGCGCGTGCGCGTGCGCGTGCGCGTGCGCGTGCGCGTGCGTGCGTGCGTGCGTGCGTGCGTGCGTGTGTGTGTGTGCGTGCTGGGTGCTGGGTGCTGGGTGCTGGGTGCTGGGTGCTGGGTGCTGGGTGCTGGGTGCTGGGTGCTGGGTGCTGGGTGCTGGGTCGTTCCAACGGAGCATATTGGCACGTGAAGCCCAAACGGCCAGGCTGATTTCGACGCGGGTGGCACCATTTGGTGCTGTAAAACGGGGACAGATGATGGTAACATTTTCGGGTAAATCGATGGCACATGGCACGTGCTATGTGCCAAAAAGTGGGCTCCAATATTTTTCTTCTTTTTTCGCCTCCTCAGGTCACACGGTTGGTGACACAGACTTGATACTCTCAGGTCACGTGCGCGATACAGCGGAAGAAAATCAAATGGGGTCGCCGACTCCGAGGGGTGCAAAATAAACCCACCAGGGGGGTAAAAACCACTGGACATATGGTCGTCTACTACCTGTAAATATTGAGCTAGCCAGGCCAAATTTGGTGTGCCGATAGAGCTCACTGATCGCTTTCCGGCCATGCGTCACTCGGGGTGGCAAGTGCCACGTGGCACGTGTGAAATGCAAAATGGCAAATTGCATTCAAGAGGCTTCACAGGTCAAACAGATGGTGCCAGAGACTCCATATTTGGAGGTCTAGTGCAGGTCGCCATGCACGAGTGCCAATTGGGTCGGTGACCCTGAGGATTGACGTCAGAGGTGTGAGCCTCCGCCGTCAGCTGGTGCCGGCCGGCCGTGGATACTGCGCCGCACAGCCCTGTGGCACGCCGCCCAGTGGCGGCTTGTGGTGACGTCACAGTCTGAGGTCACCGCAAGGGACAATCAGCGGCGGCCTGGCCGGCTGGGCCCGGCTGGCGCGGGACTCTACCGCCAGTCTGCTGAGAGCCGCTGGCCACGCTTGGTTGCTGTTACTGCTGCCTCCGGCCCAGGACTTCCTCTTAAGGAAATTTCACTGGCGGCCCACCAAGTGACTTCAAAGGAGAGGGAATTAAAAACTTTGTTTCGGTCGCATAGTCAAGCATCAAAGACGTTGCTCGTTTTTAGCAAAGTTACTCGTTTTTATCTCGCTTATTTTTCCACTAGATACCGGTAAACGCACATTTTTAGCCCCACCCACAGAATAGCAAATGTGTCAAGTTTCAGTTTCCAGCAATGCTGGTATAATTCCACCGATGGTGGCCGATTGCTCAGAATTTGAGCTGAGCAACCCAACCTTAAAACAGTTAAATTTTAGTCGAGAAGAGCTAACATTGTGATGGTAGTGTTGTCAGCTGCCCACTGCTGTAAAAAAACTAATCATAGAATGTATACGTAGCACTGTATGTTTTTTGTTTGTTTACACTTTGTTTGGAAAAACATGCACAAGTTCATTTATAAATGTTCGTATTTCCACATATATGAGCCGGGCCAGCGCCACCTCGCGTTGACCCGCGAGTTACTGGGGTATATTTCATAACGCGACTTACTGGGGGGCTATTTCCCCCCCCCCCCCCCCTCCCCCTCATATCTCCGGAACTACTGGACAGAATGTAAAAATTAAAACGGTATTCGATAGTCCTAGGAAATATATCGAGGGAAACATAATATTGTTGACCTTTGGGTTACCGATGACGTCACAGGTCAGGTCAAGTACAAAATGTTTGACCGTGTCAAAAGGTCTCGATGGATGGAATTGTCGCGCAAAATTGCGATATTAAACGCATAAGCTGTCGATAAATCGGTATGATTCGTGTGTCTGACACTTCTAAGTACCTTTCTAAGCTGTTTATCACCTTGGATCAGGTCAAGGTCATCCGAGGTCACGAGGTAAAACTGCAGATTACGGTCATTAGGCGTTGTGACACATGTTTATGGGTTTGTTTTTCGTCTAGAACGCGTAAAATGCCCTTAGAACATTGTTCGTTCCATATAAATAGAAGTAAAAAGCAAAAATGGAAATGCGTTTTTTTATGCATAGTAATGCTGTGAGAGGTGGTCGATTTTTGTCATTTAAAGGGCATAACTCAGTCATTTTTGAAGATATCGACTTCAAATTTGGTACACATATTCACCGCACACGTCTCGATCACATATATTCCGGTTTTGGGATCATTCTGATTTTGTCTTGACAATTTTGTTTTAAAAAAAAATGCATTTGGATTTCTCAAAATTTTGAATACAAAAACTAAAAAATCCGAGATAGCAGTTTGATAGCCCGGTCTATTGTCAGTAATTCCGGACGATACCGGTGTTAGTTTATGAGTTATTGCAAAATAACAGGAGGGGGCAAAAAATAGCCCCCCTCCCCAGTAAGTCGCGGGTTAACCCTCGCCCGGGTGGGGGGTGGATGCCACCCCCCCCCCCCCCCCCCCTCGGTTTTTCTGGAATAACTCGCTTGCCGACTGGCCCCCAATATCGGTCTGGGTCTGCCAGGCTCGGGCAGCGGAATGACGGAGCCTGTTGTACGAGCTGCGGATTTAGCCACGTAACACCGTAATGCTTCTCAAGGCACCCCAGACACACAAACAAATAACAAACACTATACAGGGCCTAGTTCTGGCGAAAATCTGAGCTAAAATAAATACCACCGTATACAATGTATGCAATCTACCGCTATACAACAGTATAATATAGCCGACTACCGTGGTAAGTTGTTTCACACGATAACGAACCGGCGCGTTCCACGAGCACAGCGTGCCAGGTCCCGAACGATCGCCTTTCCAGTGAGAATAAATCCTCGGCGGACTTTGACTGTAGCATCTGGGTCATCTTCCTGGGCCCTGACCACCTCCTGCTTCAAATGCAGGCGTTCTTTCAGGAAGTAATTGGTCTGATCTGATGCGTATCTTCGGAATAAGAAACATTTGTATGTTTGCCCATCGACATAATGGGGAGGTCACGAAATTGACCCGACCTTTCGCTATCAATATAAAAACATATGAGATACACGAATTGTAGGTACTTATTTATGACCTTATATAATCCAGTAAGTTTTAAATTGCTCTTTCATACACTGTGACTGTGACACGACCGTAAATTTTTCGAAGTGGGGTCACTTTTCTCGATTAAAAAAAATCCTAAAAATGGGGTCAAAATTGCTCAAAAACGAAAATCACCAACTTACATTTTCACGAATCCCAGTCCGGTAACTGTCAGGAAACACTCATTGTCATGCTTTTTGCTTTGTATGACCACGTGAAGCATCTTTTGGTAATTTTCCATTGGAAATTGGTTCGAAATTGACCAAATTACGGTATTGACTAAATTACGGTATTGACCAAATTACGGAATTATCGTACGATTTTGACCCCGAGGCAATGCCCCGATCGCTTTGCCGGCCACTAGTTCAACGTCAATATTTTACATTCAAAAGTGACATAAGTATGTGACTGGTGCTGCATTTTAATGTCCCGTTTTGAGGGTATTTCGGCTGTCAAACATTCATTTCGTTTTCTGCAGAACTTAACTTGTCATCCAGCACGTCATCTGCTATATTCAATCTCACAATTTCACCTCGGCTGTGGTATGTTCTGATTCGAAGTATTATCCCCTAGTGATTCAGAATTAATTATTCAAATAGTCTTGTCTATAAAACAAGAATCCCTTCGCGCCGTTTCCACTTTTAAAAAAAATATCCAACTATTTACTTAGTGTGGCCGGAGGCGGACACGCTACAATTCCGGGTATTATCAGAGTTCACTAGAGCTTCCCTAGAGTTTAAGGCGATCACACCTCTGGTCGCAGCCAGCTGGATGCGGGGATTGCATTGATGATCAAGTAACTATTTGAATCGTATCAGCCCACCATCTTCCCTCTCTCTCCCCTTCTCGGTAATAATCACCATTTTTTTTTTACTCCTGTTCAACTGTCTACCGTATGTATGTATGTACGTTGAGTTACCACTCGAGGGGCAATGTTACGTTGGCCAGAACGACTAGCCTGACAAAAGGAAACCAATAGAACTGTTTTCATCTCACTTTATCTTCCTAGCCCGACTAATTAAACTTCAAGGAGGTGAATCGACCTCCTGTAACCCAACCAACCAACAACTCTCCAGTCTTCGTGAGCATCTCCGAGGCGAAATTCCGCCGCTGGAGGCCTGATCAGAGCGGCTGATCGGGCCATTTGCCGCAGAAAGTGGTCCGTGTTGACGCCGGCACCAGTGACGTATATCGCTGGCACCAGTGACGTGCATATCGCTGGCACCAGTGACGTGCATATCACCGCCGCCGCGCGCCGCCGCGCTGATTGGACGAGATTGGACGGATCGCCCCGCCCCGTTCATGCCCAGTTTCCTGCCACACGGAGAGGAGGGACGGGGGGGGAGGTATCAGAGTTGATTTGGTTCAGCTGGTGAGGGGCCGACTGGTGACTCGTCTGCTGTTAACAGCTGTTAATGTTTTTAGATGGTCATAACTTGATGGAAATATGTGCCACTCGTGAAATGTTCTAGATTTATTTGTTTTCTTTGATTGCACGATGGTTGATGGCCTCAAGATATATTCCTCCAGAAGCTGGAGTTAAGCAATCAAAACATGGAGATGTATCCCCATGTGACACATCATGGGGACACATGAGAAACTGCCACATTAACAAACGGGAGCATCATCTGAACTTCACCTTGAGACGGATAAACATCGGCAATGTTTCCTGATATTTCGCCAAAGTCAACCGAACCGGTTGACCTCACCCGCTTATAAGGTACATCAGCGATCTCGATCCACTGAACTCACAAGATGATTGGGTCGTTCAGAGACGATGACTCGTTGGCTGCAGACCTTCCTGGGCAAAGTAGCTATTCGCCATGTGTGGAGAGAATTGCGTCTTGAGCCGGACTATGCTGGCAGTAATGAATCAGTTTGATTCGGGCACCCACGCGTGGAATGTATGCTGCTGGATCACCCGTCGCCCATGCTGGATAAGTATCGTATCGGATATGCTGGATAAGTATCGGATATGTATCGGATACAGTGCGGAGGTCTGTGTACCGGGCATCGAGACACTAAAAATCACACGCGTCGACAGATTTAAATTTCACATTTCACACGATTTTGAATACGACGTCTTTTGACACCGTTTTCAAAATTGTCAAAAGTTGGATAGATAGAGCTGTGTATGTCTATTGATTTGTTACATCCAGACTTGTTACGACTTAATTTTGTTTAGTCGACTCAAGTCTGACTCAACAGCCGAATAACTGACCCGACTCTTGACTCAAGTAGTTTAAAAAAAATGAATCGACTCGACTCTTGACTCAAGTGCTGTTTTGCTTTAATTGAATCGACTCGACTCATGTCTCATCCAAAAATGTCTGACTCCTAAGTCGACTCATGACTCAACTCTGAGTCGGTTACAAGCCTGGTCTCATCACACTCATTGACACTCCATCTGGGTTCTGCCGAGACTTCACCGGTGCTCCTACGCTCTTTGCGCTCGGTCGTGGCGAAATTGTACACGTGAGCTGGTTTTCTACCTGCGAATATCGCTCATTCCCCTAGGGGAAAGCACGACGGTCGCTTCAGCAATCTATGCTGGGTCAGTTCGGGGTACTGGTACCGCTAGGCACCGTGGGAACGACTCGCAGGCTGTCACCCAGCTCCTCTCACTGGAAGACCTCCGGCCTCACGGCCCTGCCTTGCCACGCGACTTCCGGGTTCGCCAGAATACATGTCGGCCCGGCCATTGTGGCGCGATTAAAACGAATGAGACGTGCATTAGGGCGGTTCATTGGGAGCGGGAGAGTGTTCTTCCAGTCCGGCCTCCCAGTCCGGTGAATTCAGTGGGCTTCGCCACGTGTGCCGCAAGGCTTCGCCACGTGTGCCGCGAGGCTTATATGCTGGAAGTTGAACGAGCCAGACCTGTTAAATAGATGTGTGCTGGCAAAAACTTGTCAGTTACTAGTATAATCGACTATAAACTCTATTGTTAGAACCAGGGCTGCGGGTCGACATAATTTTAGCAACTCCGACTCCGACTCCGGCCTAAAAAAACGACTCCGGACTCCGACTCCGACTCCAACACCGACTCCGGCCTATATTCGTTCTCCAACCGCATGCTAAGCAATATTTGGAATGTCATCTATTTGTTTCCGTTTTGTATATACTTAACAGTATGGAGAGCTATGCTACGTTGCCCGAGCACGGGCGCGGCGTGCCGGCCGCGCGTCCAGCCCAGTCGCGTTCGCCTGCAGGCGGCGGAATAAAATGAAGATAAGAACGTGAGACCGGCACCACTGTGTATGTCTCGTCGAGACGCGTCTGACATTGAGCAGCACGACATACCTGGTTCACCACATGACCTTGAATTACCTTGACCTGAAGTCAAATTATGAATTTGGCTTAGTAACCTGGTCACCATGGTATAATTCGAAGCTCCTTGACGAAACGAGCACGATGATATTAACATGGGCGACGTGTGACCGTAAGAGTCGGTGCGTCCAAAGCTCCAATCATCATCAGATAACGTACAAATTATTGTCCTATCTTCATCAGGCGCAAATTTACCGCTAGTTGAGTAAACTTTTCACTAGATTCATTTCCACTCATTTTCTTTCGAAAGGGATGTAAAGTTAATGTCCCTATAGGCCGACGACTATTCTACCGACCAAAGTAATCGCCAGTTGCCAAAAAGTCGACTCCGACTCCGCAGCCCTGGTTAGAACTGCTTTGTTGTTCATGTAGTTGCGGTTAATGCAGCCTGTAACTTAAATAGACAACAGCAAGGGATGCATGCTTGTACTTAAAGGGAATGTTTCGCCTTTCTGAAAGTTGTCAAATATACGCTGGTTGTAGTCGAACATATGAAGTAAGTGCTGCTGAAAACGATGGTGATATTTTTATCTCCCGAAAAGTCACTTAACTTAATACAAATTAAGTTTTTTTTGTATTTGGGATAGTGACGTCATTATTGAGTTATATAGAGCTATAGAGTAAACCTTTACGCTGCCAAATATATGGCACAATCGTTCCAGACCTGGCGACTTAAATACAAACATTGTAGAACTGTGTATTCTCCCGCACAGAACACAATGACGAGTGCGAGGCATTGCGATAGCTCAATTTGTTTTAAAACTATCAATCCATAACTGAGATTTCAAGCAACGCGAAAAACGTAAACTTGGACCGCAACCTATCGTGTTGGCCGTTGTATAAATCGTATTCGCAGCGGGTAGTCCAGCCAAGGTTCGGGAAATACGGGTCGTCTGACTTCCAGGACCAACAATCTTGAATTGGCTGTCAGACAATCGGCGGCGGCACTACCATAGACCACATTTTTCAAATTCGAAATTTATTTGCTTAAAAACGGATGAGGTTTGGGGAAAATGACCTTAATAATTTAGACATTTCAATAACGGCCAAAGATTTTGGCTATCTCTGTTCAAAAC
>JAXIVJ010016054.1:22500-29951 GCA_036785665.1 Chirona hameri
CCTATACCTATACCTATACCTATACCTATACCTATACCTATACCTATACCTATACCTGTACCTGTACCTGTACCTGTACCTGTACCTGTACCTGTACCTGTACCTGTACCTGTGCCTGTGCCTGTGCCTGTGCCTGTACCTGTACCTGTACCTATACCTATACATATACCTATACCTATACCTATACCTATACATATACATATACATATATATATATATATATATATATATATATATATATATATATATATATATATATATATATATATATATATATACATATATATTAAGATGTGATACCATTCATATCACCCAAAGCGTTATACCATATTCAAGACCATGTTGAAATTATGCCACTAGTTTGCATGAATATGTCAGCTATGTCTCGCGCCACTCAAATCAATAAGGGAGAGATGCTCGCACAAACAAGTCCAGCGGCGGCTAAATGCTATGATTTGCAGGTGGGCTGAGCGTCCGACGTCTAAGGTCACGATGACACCACGCACAACTGATGGAGAATTGATTTACCACTGTGGAGGCAGGGACTGAAGCCAGGTTCAGGCCAGGTGAAGGCTAGACGATGTAATGGAGACACGCGGGATTATGTCACGTGATACGTCACGTGACCAGATGGGATGGTGGGTCGGCGACCATTTGTAATGCCTCGGCGCCGATCTGGCTAAGCACCAAGCTGAGACCAATATCACGAAATATTCGGTAAACTGGGATCCAAATTGGGTAAGGAGTATATGGTTTCATCAACATGGTGTGATCTGGGGCGGCGCCGCAATCACCCACCTGGCACGCTTTGAACGTCTTCAGCATCGATTTATCATCTGGCTGGGCGCGAACACCCACCAGCGATGCCCTCCCTTGGACTACCATTCTCCACTGGACCATTTTAAATGCACCTCTAGCGAAGCCCGCTTCATACAGACGAACATTATGGTCATGCGCAACCTGTTTCGCCACCTAATCGACAGTTCACATCTGGTCTCGCTGTTTCCTCTCCTCGTACCAGCCCGTCGCTCGCGACACACTGGTCTCTTCCGCGAACCTTTCGGCAGGGTGAACACGGTCAAGAACGGCTTTGTGGCCCGCCTGCCCCGACTGTGCAACCAGTTCCTACAGCGGTCTCCAGACGCTGACTTCTTTTATCATGTGCACTTCCCAGCCCTGCTGTCGCCTATGCACGAAGCTTAGGGTCTTTCATTGGATGAATACCGGAATGCCATTTTTTTAGAAGCGTATTTGGTGTATCGGGCTCTTCACTGTATTTCTATTTTAAATGCATTTTTGCCTTTTGTAGGCACCTGTATATTGTGCACTGTAGTGCAAGCGTGCGTGTGCGTGTGCGTGTGCGTGTGCGTGTGCGTGTGCGTGTGCGTGTGCGTGTGCGTATGGGTGTGGGTGTGGGTGTGGGTGTGGGTGTGGGTGTGGGTGTGGGTGTGGGTGTGGGTGTGGGTGTGGGTGTGGGTGTGGGTGTGGGTGTGGGTGTGGGTGTGGGTGTGAGTGTGGGTGTGGGTGTGGGTGTGGGTGTGGGTGTGGGTGTGGGTGTGGGTGTGGGTGTGGGTGTGGGTGTGGGTGTGGGTGTGGGTGTGGGTGTGGGTGTGGGTGTGGGTGTGGGTGTGGGTGTGGGTGTGGGTGTGGGTGTGGGTGTGGGTGTGGGTGTGGGTGTGGGTGTGGGTGTGGGTGTGGGTGTGGGTGTGGGTGTGGGTGTGGGTGTGGGTGTGGGTGTGGGTGTGGGTGTGGGTGTGGGTGTGGGTGTGGGTGTGGGTGTGGGTGTGGGTGTGGGTGTGGGTGTGGGTGTGGGTGTGGGTGTGGGTGTGGGTGTGGGTGTGGGTGTGGGTGTGGGTGTGGGTGTGGGTGTGGGTGTGGGTGTGGGTGTGGGTGTGGGTGTGGGTGTGGGTGTGGGTGTGGGTGTGGGTGTGGGTGTGGGTGTGGGTGTGGGTGTGGGTGTGGGTGTGGGTGTGGGTGTGGGTGTGGGTGTGGGTGTGGGTGTGGGTGTGGGTGTGGGTGTGGGTGAGGGTGTGGGTGTGTGGGTGTGTGGGTGTGTGGAAATTAAATAAACAAATTAACAATTTAAATTGTACTTCCTAGTTCACAACCATGTAGCAGTAAAATGTTCGGGTACTCAAACTCATACTTGTTGGTAAAAATATGATTTAGCCATGTCGCTTTCGTAACGAAGTTCCAAACACAGACGCCAGACTGCGGTTTCGAGAACAGTTTTCCTCTGAGCTAAATATAAACTGCGCCTCCGACGTTTGTTTAGGGCGCCCGGACAACACCGGTACTTCAGGCAGCAGGCTATCCCTCCCGCAGGGCCAAGACGCACCTCGGGCGGTCACGTCCACAACAGGAGTGGCCCGGGAGCTTAGAGGGCGCTGAGTGCCCCCGCCGGTCGTGTTTGTGTTTGAGAGCCCATGTGATCGCGTTCGGGTTGGGAAATTCTCGAGTGATTTCTCCACTGTCGGGGGCATCAGGCATGTCGGGGGGTCCGCTTTAGGAAAAATTGTGGACTTTTGAACGTTTGCATTCATACAACCTGAAGCATGCATTTTGTGTTGCTGGCCATGGAAGTAGAACATTCTCGAAATATTTCGACGTTAAGCTTCTGAACGCTGTTGCATACAGAATAAAAGCACAAGTTTGTGCGCTCGAAGATTCTTCTATTTGAAACCAGCCCTAGCTTTGTTAGTTACTGCTATCATGCAAGTGATTTTCGTCTGGTGAAACTGGCGATGTTTGCCGATCGCTCGTTTTTAATTGTCCTGTTCATTATTTACGGGTTTGCGGTCAGAAGTATCCTTCCAGCCCCTATTACCAGAGCATTTGCGGTTGATATTTTACGGGCTAGTTCGCCGACAAACATCACTTATCTTGGGTCTTGGTTGAACAGGTCTTGGTTGTCCTTGGCTGGGGGGTAAATACAGGTATCTCACTGCATTAATAGCCTTGGAATTTAATTGCATGCAACAGGCTTGGGGACGAACGCAGGTCTCTTGCTTCGAGGCCAAGGGCAGAGTCTCGTGGCTGACACAAGCCCGAATTCGAAGTAGAATTATATATCTCTGAAACCCTGCATCGCGAAGCCGAAGCCAACATTGCTGACTAAGAAGTGTCCAACCATGAAGTCGAAGTCGAAGCCGGTGGCTTCGAAATACAAAAAAAAACTCTAAGCAAAAACAAACTTCGCCATTTCAATCGTTTTGTTTTGTTCGAAGCCGAAGCCGAAGCCGAATATTTTTTCTTGAAAAAAGCGAAGCCAACCCCGAGGACAATTGCTCAAAAGGTCTGTTCCCGTATCCAAAGCCGGTTTTTAATTCAAGAAACTGAAGCCCATTAAGTGATTAACTGGTGTAAAACATAGTAGACGTTATTGTTAAATTTGTACTGTTCATGCACCGCAAAACGCCAAATGTGGAGCTACCGTAAAGTAAAGACAAAGCCACACGGTAAAAATGGCACGAAGCCGAAGTCAGAACTGTGCACTACCACCAAAAAGGACACGAAGCCGAAGCCAACAACAAAGCAAACCATTACAAACGACACGAAGCCGAAGCCAACAACAAAGCAAACCATTAGAAACGACACGAAGCCGAAGCCAACAACAAAGCAAACCATTAGAAACGACACGAAGCCGAAGCCTACACCGAAGTGCGCTGTTCAATATGTCACCAAGTCGAGCCGGATACGGTCGTTTTTGAACACATGTCGCCGAAGCCGAACCAAAGGAAAAGTGTGGCTTCGTGAAGCCGAAGTCGAAGCCGAAACCGGCTTCGTCCCCATGTGCCCCCCCCCCCCCCTTCGAACATGCAACGTAGCCAGAGTTTCACTCGCTGAACTGTGCCAAGTTTCACCTCAGGCTCAGACCACATTGCTTGTGTTCAATGCAAGGGTCTACGCGTCAATAAAATAGCTGAGCATCGCCAATCCAACAACTAATCATGGGAATACATTATTCAATACAATTCCATTCAAAAATTAAATGATTACCCTTTGTGCAAAATAATTCAAACAGTAGTAAATAAACGTGTAAATGGTGTTCATAGTATGATAAACAAATTCAAAACCTTCCTACTTTCCCAAGGGCAACTCCTGTCTTCACAAACTGGCCTTTATTCAAAACACCACGTTTTGCATCGACTGTGTATTGGTTTGTCCTCCATATCGCTCAAACATCTCTAGATTTGAAATGCTTATCGGAACTTCCACAATGGAATTGAAACTTCCCATCTAATTTTCACTGATCGATAAGAACCTCCTACGTTCATATGCCTCCAGCCATGTGTGTTCCGTCTATTTTCTCCAGACAAAACTATCCCAAACATCGCCTTCCAAGCATCCCAGCCCAGCTGTTGAGACGCCAGCTGAATCGATCTATCATGTATCTCGTATATGATTTGTTCAGGTAGTTGCTGAGCCATCTCCACTAAGTTGCCCGGGCATCATGGCTAAGCTGCTCGGTCATGTGTGCGAATTGCTGTACAATTAGCTGAGTTGTTGCGCCATTGGCTGAGTTACTATGGCATCTTGGCTGAGTTAAGCTGGTGTCTGAGCTGGTTGCTGTGCCATTAACTGAGTTGTCCTGGCATCTCGGATGAGTTTCTCTGGCATCCGCGCGGATCTGGTCAGACCTTTCATCTGAGCGGTGCCGTCGCACCATCCATGCCCTGGAGGCATGTCAGTCACGTTAGTCACCACGTGCCGCCGAATGGCCGCCGCCCAGGGATAATCCCGCCGCCGCTGTTTGACGCGCACGTGCCTCCGGACGCCATCAGCATGCCTCACTTCACCCGAGCCTCCGCCTCCATATAACCCGAGCTGCCACCAGAGTGGGGCACGTGATGGGCGTGACAAGACGTGTGTCGAGGGATCAGATTGAAAAGACGTGGCACAATTGTGTTGCCGGCTGTGGACGTTAGAGTGTTTCGTGTTGTATAACTAGCGTAAGTTGATTTAATTTATGTTGATAGTCATTAACCCGCGCACTGCAGGGGCTTTGCGCCGAACACGAACTGCAGGGGGGGTGATTTCCGCCCCTCCCCCCCTTGAGATCTCGAAAACTACGCAATGTAGCGAGAAGCGGAAAAAGGCATGTGATAGCTTCATACATGTTCTGTCGAAAGTATTTCAGTGTTTTTTAAGTCAGGTCAAAATTGAGGTCACCAGAGGTCATCAAAGGTCAAATTTTCCAGTGTTTTTCCTGTTTTAGGACATCGCTCCAGAAATTCCCATATATCTCAGAAACGATGATAGTTAGAAACAAACGGAAAAAAGCAAACGCCAGCTAGTGAAATTTTCAATCGCTAAGGTGGCCTCAGATTTGATCTCAGGTCAATATTTGAGGCTCCAGAGGTCAAAAAGAAAAAGAAATCCGTTTTTTTGCTAAATCGTTTTTGCTATTAACATTTTACTTAATAAAGATAACGGAAAACTGTTTACGCCATTGTGTTTATCTTGTCAAGGCGCTTTGAATGATATATATGGTGACCTTGTTAAGTCAACTTAACGATTTGACCTAAGGTCAAGGTCAAGTGGTGACCCAAGTAGGGCATGTTGCATATGGGAAGACGTGACTCGACGAGACAAACACATTGATGTCTGTTTTACTTCTCTATCTTCATTATGTCGACAGTTATTGACAAAAAAGTGATGGTGACCTCGCATGACCTCAAATAACCCAATAGGGGTCACTGAACAAAACTTACACTTGGATCATCAAGAATATCCTATAATAACATGATCCAGAAGTAATTGGACTAGTACCATGCATATTCTTGAAATAGGAAGCATTTGTATATTTCCCCATTGACTTATCATGGGGAGGTTACGAAATTGACCTGACATTAGGTCACCGATATCAAAATTCCGAGTTATACGAATTGTAAGTACTGATGCCCTCATGACATCCTGTAAGTTTCAACCTGATCGGTGAAAAACTCTGGCTTTGGCACAACTGCAAACATTTTTGGTGGTGGGGTCACTTGACCTGGTCTGGTGACCTGACCTGAGATGACCCGAGCATATTTTTTTATCAAAGTGTGCGCAATTGATGTCCTAACAGGTGTATCAAAACCCGGCGGCGCTGCGCGACGCCGTTTTTTTCGCTATCTTTGAAAAACCTGAGGGGGGGGGCGGAAATCACCCCCCCCCCCTTCCCCCTGCAGTGCGCGGGTTAAAAGACGTTGGCATGTTATGCATCTGCATGTGCAACAATGTTAAGTTAAATGTGGATATCTGACAGTTTTGTCCCATGTCGCATGCCTTCTTTACTCAAATCCGAGCTAAGAATATGAGGACCTATCCTGGACTTAACGAACTACCTGGCCTCACCATTTTTTTGTTTAGGTCGCTACAGAAGTCAGTGCACAGTAGGATGATTTTCCGACTCATTTTTCCTTTGCCAACTACCGCTCGTTTGTATCATTCACCTTAACCCAGCATTGACTGGGGTCTCAGCCAAACGCCATTGACTGGGGGGGGGGCGTTACCCCCCCCCCCCCCCCCCCCCCCCCCCCTCCCCCCTGGTTATCTTCCGAACCCATGATCGCAGCGAGATGCGCAATGCGGTAATCGAAAGCTCTCAATGAGGTAAATCTAAAACATACTGAAAAATGTCAAAGTGAGGTAAAATGTCAGATCACGGTCAGGTAAAATGTCAAAATCGACGTATTTGAGTTTATGGGCCATACATTCCATCCAATGCCTTCGATTACGAACATGATCACCCAAAGTGCTTCCAAAGGTATGATACCCATCCCGCATGAGCTAAAGTGAGATTGTTGGCCAAGGTTAAGGTCAAGGTCAGGTCACTATGCTTAAAATATCTACGAAATTCATGCAGCACATGTTTTATGAGTTATTTTCCACGTATAATTCGATAGTGAGAGTCATTGTACCACCTGACTTAATTTACGTGAAGTTAATGTCAAGTTCAGGTCAAGTTCAGGTCACTGAAGGTCAAACAATTTAATTGATAAATATAAATAACAAAGGCATGTTTCTAGACCAATTTTGTCTCATGAATACAGTGGTGCAATTTATTTGTCTGTATCTGGTCAATAAAAGCCAAAAAACGCAATTTGTAAAGTGACGTCATGAGTTCCCATGCTTTAGATGCCATAAGTCAGTCAAAAATGGAGATATCATTCTTAAATTTTGCATGGTGGTTTCCCATATGTAGTTCTCTGGCATATATTCCGGCTTTTTTAATATCTTCGAGAAAAAAATGATTTCGTGGGCATTTTCCCTCAATTTTGTTTTGAATTTGTTAGGTCAAAAACCAAAATTTCACAATTTCGAGATAGCGATGTTGTAGCCCTTGTAATTGTCTATCTTTTGACGCTTTTGGATTCCATTTTGCTAAAATATGGCATTTGTACAGTCTGTTACATTTTAGCTGATTTGGGTGTAACACTCGGTGTGTAGTGACGTCACTAAATTCG